>CALNXK010000124.1:760000-832500 GCA_942486035.1 Porites lobata
AAATGGGCCAATTTTTTATACCCCGTTCTAGAATTCGCCCCAAAACTGATACCCCGTTCTAGAAATGGGCCAATTTTTTATACCCCGTTCTAGAATTCGCCCCAAAACTGATACCCCGTTCTAGAAATGGGCCAATTTTTTATACTCCGTTCTAGGGTGCAACAAGAGTACAACGGTTTGCTTGTTAACGCATTGAACCGTATTTTTAAAAGCAATCTGTCCTTGAATACTTTCAAATGGCTGCCAACAAAAATGGAGCTTTCGTGCGTTCCAAATATTATACCCCGTTCTAGAAAACACCTCTCAAATGGATACCCCGTTCTAAATCAGGAGCTTCAAAATCACGACCCCTTTGGGCGGCACATACCCGTATATGTAATGTATGGGAGTACCCCCCCGGGTAACGTTGGCCCTCACAGGAGCGGATCTGTCTGAGATTATGGAACACGTGGGTTGGGCTAGGAGGCATACCGCCTTATATTACCTTCAGCTGGCCAAGGTTCTGAAACATGATGGCCCGTCGGGACGACTTGCTACGCCTTCTGCTGAGAATGTGGTGGCTCCATGGCAGGATGTGAATCAGCTGAAACGTTTTGTGTGTGCTTTTCCAGCTGCTGAGCAGAGGAAACGCCCAGCAGAATGAGGATACGTTGTTTGGCTAGGGTGTTTTTGGAATGGATTATAACCTTTGTACTATCGTTTCTTTAATAAAGAGATGTTGTTATGGAAACTCATACTAGTTTAGTTTGATTATAATTGTAAACGTATAGCTGTGTCTTACTGTACTTGGGGATTAAAGTTATGAGAGAGGTTGGAGAATTGAGGATTGGGAAGTTGTAAGAGGATCTGAGAGTCGGAGTGCAATTATCTAAGACTATTTAAGGAACAGTGAGGGCTGTTGGGCGCTGATCAATCTTTTTTCCCATACCTTATTAGAACTGAGCATGAATATGAATGTATGTGAATAGAATACTAACCAAACCTTGAGTGAACTTGTTCTGAGTGTTCGCAGTGACAACGAAAGTTTGCAAGTTGATACTTCCTACTGGTACATTTTAAAAGTAAGCAATGGAAAGGCTAGTATTGAAGCGAAAACCCCTTATGGTGCACTGTAAGTGACCTAAAATATGTTTAACTAGTATAGTCATACCAACTCCCCTCGCCTCACCTTTCCCCACCCCACCCAAAAACGTTTTTGACATGCCGTTCTCCTCAGGTATCAATTCCAACCGAGAGGGGCTGGGTACGAATCCCTTTATTATGGGATAAACAACAGGAGGCCTACATAACTAGAAAGAGCACATTGAGGTTAGCAACATTCTCAAGCTTGATGTTTATTGGGCCTATATCGAACGAGATACAGG
The DNA here is from genome assembly GCA_942486035.1 of Porites lobata. Classification (NCBI taxonomy): domain Eukaryota; kingdom Metazoa; phylum Cnidaria; class Anthozoa; order Scleractinia; family Poritidae; genus Porites; species Porites lobata. The sequence goes on from CALNXK010000124.1 coordinate 761,365, forward strand.
CATTCAAAACCTCCAAAATTTACTAAGAAAAATATATAGATGTCCAGAGTGTGTGTCCCGCAATCCATACATCTCTTATTAATTTTCAAGTTTATAAATAGCTGTATCTTGTCCATTATTGGCCCGATTGACACCAGACTTGAGATTTTTGCTAATCTCAATGGACTCTTCCTGACTACTTGACAGTAGGTCTCCTGTTGTTTATCCCATAACAAACCAGCCCATACCCATCCCTCCTTGGTTTGAAATTTGGCAAAAAAGACACTAGCCTAGGCAGTAGATTCTGATATGATAACTCCTTTGTAAAGAAAAATTGAGATTTGAAGGAAGATAGTGATTCCAAGTTCATTTTACGACAACCGGGCAGTAGATATACTGTAGCCAGGATCCATGGTGAGTTGAACCTGCACTGGCCTGATCAAGCATTTCGTTTTTGTGAGAAGAGAGGGAAAAAGAGAATGCCTGATACCTATATATGACAGCTATATATCCCACATATAGCGTTATCCACCCCCACCCACCCCGGCCCCGTCCTCGCTTCTGGGTTAAAACCCTGTTTCGGAGGTCAAGTTTATAAAATCTGGAGTTTAATAGGCAGGATCCTGAAGTGGATTCCAGCCAAGCTAAGGGCACTTCAGTTAAGCAGATATTAAAAGTGTGAGATTGATTTTGACTCCTCTTGCAGGTATGGAATGGAAACTTTTTCTCAACTGATTGTAGATGGAAATTTGATAAACAGTACAGTCAATATTGATGACCAACCGCAATATGTGCACAGGGGCCTTATGTTAGACACTGGGTATTAGCATCATGCATTCATCTCTCAATAATTTTTAATTTTTTCAGTGGAGGTTAAAAGATTTTGTTGCTATTGATTGTATATTTTTTTTACAGGCGTAGATATTTTTCTTTTGAGCTTGTGAAGAACATTTTGGATGGCATGAGCTTTGTGAAGTTAAATGTGCTTCACTTGCATATTTTGGACTGGTGTAGATTCACTTGTACAGAGCAAACTGTGAGTATTCAAAGTACAGTTGAAGCTCTCATATAAGCAACCAACCAAAATGGCAAGAACTCCCTGATTTCTAATAAAAAAAATTACCCTATTTCCAGACTAAACTGTTTGAAAACCATTCCCTTCACAGCGACACATGTCGAATAGTTTATAATATCCTGTGTATTCCAGTACCCCCTGGTACCACCTGGTTGAGTAGGCATTTATGGGGAGGGATGAAATACGAGCTCCCCCAAATTAGCCTGCATGAAAGGCTACCTGAAACTGTGCCTGGAGTTAGTAATTCATTCTTTGGATTGTAGGAATGTTACATTTTGCAACTGAAATACAAAATTTATGTTATTTAAATGTGTTTCATCTTTTCTCTTATTCTTTTCAGTTACCCAGAACTACAAGAACACACAACTCAGTTTTATACCCAGGAGCAAATCAAAGATTTAGTATCTTATGCAGGTGACAGAGGAATAAGAGTTATTCCAGAGGTTGAATCAGCGTAAGTTTGCAATTAAAAATTAAAAAGGGTGGCATAGACCATTGTCACACGGCGGCCATTTTGTCTCTCTTGTCTCTGCTGAGACAAAAGGGCTGCCACATGACAAAGGTCTATTGAGGCGTTTTATGGCTGTGGAGGGGTGGGTGTGGGGGAGAGGGAAGGGGGAAGCTGGCTTGCACCAAACACTAGATTCCCTTGTGCTCTGTCTGTGATGGAACAGTCAGCTAACTAGTAATTAATCAGTTGATAATATTGCCCTACTTCGACAATTAATATTTTTTTTTACGAAACATTTCTTTCAATAATGAAGGGTGGAAAGGCTCTCAGACATCAAGTCTTTATGTACATGGACTGTAAGTGCATGTGAGTGTCAGCATGTCTGTGGTCCATGTAAGATTATTGCTATGTTTTACAAGTCTTGTATTAGGTTCTCCTGTTTTTCCCCCTCTGGAGGCAAACAAAACACACTAGTTACTTGTTTGTCAGTTGGTTTATTTCACATTGTTATGTTATATTTGTTATTATGCAGTTCCCATGCATGTTGCTGGAATGATTGGTCTGATCAACAAAACAAAAGGACTGAGATTCTGCAATGATTCAGGATTTCTTGAACTCTATAATGACCCACAGGTAAAATTAACTGCAATCAACTCTCAGAGTTTCCATTCAAAATATCCATGACTACTGATGACTATTGCTGATTATCTGTTTGGCTACATAAGAAAATTTTTTAACCAAGGAAGGCAAACCTCGAGATTTCTATTGACAGGCAGTTGACAAGGCTGATTAAAGTGCTGAGTGAACTACCAAAGCAAGTAGAAAAAGTGGAGACTGTTGGAGCCTTCTTATTGCTTTAATTTTTTAAAGTCTTCTCATGCCTGTCTAATATTCTACTACAAAGCTGAATTGATGTGCTATTTAATAGCAAAGTTTTCAAGAAAGTAAATAAATCCATTGTTTTTTGTTCATATGGAGGCCCTGCCGGGGGAGAGGGGGGGGGTCAATTATGTCGCCCATCTGAATTTTAAAACGTCTCGTGTCCAGCCTCCTCCTCAGGCGCTTTGTTTTTTCGCATGGCAGAGGCGAGCGCGAAACGAGTGACTGGTGATGAACCGCACATTTTCATCAAAAGAGAGACGTCTGGGTGCGAGGCGAGTCTCGTGGCGGTGTTTATAAATGCTTGTTGCTTATTGTCGGCTTTGCCGTCACTGTCACAATTTGGCCAAGGGAGGTTGTCTCTTGTCACGATTTCATTTTATGCACTGTCGCTACTTTTTGGGCCACGTCGCTTGTCGGAATTTACCCTGGCAGGGCCTCACTAAGTGTTATTGGGTGATCTGGTTTCCCCTCAGGACTTGGCAAAAGTCCTCAAGTTGAAGTGTCCTCTATTAAATTATTACAAAACACCAATTAATCAATTAATTATGTAGCAGATTTAACACTAAAAGCCTCTTTTCATAAGGCTTGATTAGTCTAAAAGATATAATTTATCATTATGAGAAGGTTTTTCCGTAGTTTGAGTCCTTTAGTTAATACATGTTAGCAGTGTTTGTTTTACTTATGTATATGATATCCAATTAGTATCATTATTATTACTATAATAATAATAATAACTATTATTATTATTATTATGATTATTATTACCATTACTTTTATTAATGAGTCTTATGGTGTACTTGCTTCAACAAGGGAGTAACTCTTACCACAATGAAAAATATCCTTGAAGAAATGATGACATTGTTTCCAGACCAGTTCTTTCACCTGGGTTTAGATGAAGTCACAACATCCAATTTGTGCAGCATACAAAGTAGGTCAATTTTAATAAATTACTAAAAGTTGATTGTGGCATAATAAAAACTTTGAAACATAATCACTCTTTAACGTTACATGCATGTTATTATGTTAATTTCTACTTAATTTTTTATTTCAGGTAATTTTTCTTTTTCTTTTCTTTTTCGGATGTGGGAATGTATGCTAATAAAGTTGAAACAAAAGAAAAGTAAAAATTACTTGAGATAGAAAAAATAGCTATGTAACATATATATTCTTAAAATAATTAAATAATAGGTTGACGTTTGTTACTAATGAATATATAATTATTGTAACTTCTCATTTTGAAATAATTGAAGATAGTGTGGTTTTTGATTAATAGCTAAGGACAGTTTTGGGAGGAGGCATTTATTTGAAAGTTGGTCAAATGCGACAAAAGGATTTTTTAACTATGACATTTTTGTTTTTCGTATTAAACTACAGAATTAGTATCTTTTGATGTCAATAATTTAAATCAGTCTTATGGTGTATCATATAGAGTGACTGACTACGGCCCTCATTTGGGGACAGCATTTATTAATAAATATACCTCTTTGTCCAAAATGCAGCAGTTAATTCGAGTGAATGCTGGATGCAAGCTTTCATCACGTAGTAGTGATTTCCTTTAAGTTTGACATAGTATGTTGTCAAGCATTACTTCAGGTAAAAGCAAATCTTTGTAAATGCAATAACGTGGGTGGTTATTTTCTACACAGATACCAAAAGCCTAGAGCAAGAACTAATGAAGTTTCTAGTACAGAAAGGAAAAATTCCATATGCCTGGCAAGAGGCTTTGATATCAACTTCCGCTGTAAGCATTATGTATTATATAACATGCATCTTTTTTGCCTGGATGAAGAGCAGCGTTTTGTAAAAATGTCCATGCAGATTATTGGTTGTTATTAAATCTTATTTATTTATTTTTGACTTAATGTTAATTTATTTATTATGATTTCATCATAGGCAATAAAAGGAACAGGGCTCCAGACATGGAAAGGCTCAGTAGTAAAAACCCTTATAGATGGCGGATTTCAAGTGTAAGCAAGAAAGAAAGCTGACTGTATAATAAATGATATCAAGTTTGACAAATTAACAATATTTTTGATTGAGTTAAGACTTGTAAAGTTGAACTTCTGAAGTAAAAAGTTGTTTTGCCCCAACAAAACATTAATTAGAAAGCAAAAAGTTCAAACATATTTGGCATTTTACCGATCCTTATTTGATCTGTTTGCGTAGGAGAGGTTTGTCTATATTATTATTCATCTCCATCTTGTTTTTCAATTTGACAGGATCAACTCTCTGAGCGGCAACTTTTACCTAAGTAGCCTTGTGGATTTTAGTGCACTATGGACTAATATTACAGCCGGGGTAACTACCATTTATAATAATATTATTAAAGTCTTTACTTTAGTTTGATCTTGTCCCCAGGGGCTTATTGGTTTTGAAAACGAGAAGACCCTGGGTACCAGTTTGCAAATTTTCAGACAAATGGTCTCTATGAGAGTAAAAACACTTGGCAATGGGCAATTCCAGAAAATATCCATACCCAACCACGGACGGCTTCCATGTTTTATCCCCCCCGTGACTTCGGAAATTCCAAAATGCGTTACCCCCCCATGCCCTCAGAATTCCATAATCGTGAACCCCCCCTCCCCTTCAGAATTTCCGTTTTTTGGAAGTACATTTTCAACGCATTTGCAACGCCTATATGAACAAACGAACATGAATTTATGCCTCCTCAAGGCTGTGATCTAGCGGCGCCAGGCGACAAGCTTTCAGACTCTAACCTACCGCTAGTAGACAGGCTGTGCAAACTCCTTTTTAGGTCCGAATTTGGCAATAAAAATAAACACCACTAACGGCAATTTTACTCCTCTTTGTTTTCTTGTGCTGTTTTGACGTTTACAAAGCAAAATAGCTCAAATTCAGACTGTTAAAATCTTTCGGTGGTCAAATATACCGTCGAGGCGTGTTGCGTCCTTTTATAGGTCATGTAGTGTGCACGAAAAGTGTTCTAATCTGACAGGCGTTCCTTGGAAGCCAGGGACTGGTGAGAGTTTTTCACTGTTCATCGGATGGGAGTAACAAGAAACTTGCAAGCAGTAACATACATATTCCATATTTTTTTTTCATGTGACAAGAAATTCATCAAGGTTAATGTGAAACCCACATTTTACTGTTCACTTCTATAAGTTATGAGTGTAAACACGTGTCTGATCTATCGATGCTTGTCTTCTGCTTCCGCGGTCATACGTTCGTGGTTTATTTACGAACTACAAAAGTCCACAACAATAGCGTTTTCAAGGAACTCACTCTACACTTTCTACTCCAGAAATCCCACCTGTGGAGTTACCCCATGCCTTCGGATTTCCAATCGTAAATACCCCCCATGCCCTCAGAATTCCATAATCGTGAACCCCCCCTCCCCTTCGGAAATCCTAAAAGCCGTCCGTGGTATGGTATGGATATTTTCTGGAATCGCCCAATACAAATTTAGCAGCTTCAAGGTGTATTAAAAGAGAAAAGGATCACTTCCGATTGACATTGCATCTCTCAAAAACGCCTTTGCTTAAACCCCCTATTAATGAAATAGGAGGACGAACATGAGTGAATCTTCAAAATAATCCATTAATGACCCTTGAAATCTTTTGATAGTATAAGCGGTGCAAGAGCTTTGAATGGAAATAACTGACAAGTGACTTTTGCAGGAATCGTATTAAAGTTGGCCCAACTTTTTCAAGTTTCAATCCATTTCTATCCTTGTCATCCATAGTAACAGGCGAAAGGAAAAATAGTCAGTGAACAGTAAATTACAAAACTTTGGAATTCAATTAGTACATAAGACACGTTTTAGCTTAAAGGATAGCAAATAGCGCAAAATAACCCTTAACATATCTAGCCTTTTGCTGTGTCTGTTTGCATTATTTTGAAGTTAAATCCAGATGAGATGACATTTGTTCTGGGTGGTGAGATGGCCATGTGGACTGATGATTACTGCTTTGTAGATCAGTGCTTTCTGTACAAGCGAGGAAAACCTGACGCATGGTGGATGTTTGGACCCGAGAGCGATTCACAATTTACTGAGTCAGTGAGTGGAATTGTAAGTATCTCTGGTTGTAAATACAGTAAATTTCCTCTTATGAGCCCCCCCCCCCCTAACTGAAAAGTGCCCCCACTGAGTTACCAGCCCATTTCCCTGTAAACAAAACTATACATCCGGTTATAAGCCCCCCTCCCCCCCACTTATAAGTTCCCCCAGTTACAGGTCCATTAATTTACCTATAAAACAACAACAAAACGATACATCTGGCCATAAGTCCCCCTCCCCGGATATAAGCCCCCTCTCCCCCACTTATAAGTTCCCCCAGTTACAGGCCCATTTACCTGTAAACAACAAGAGACATCCAGATATAAGAGATATAAGCCCCCCCCACACACACCTCCCGAATCTTGCCCCCTTTTTGCTTTAAAATCCCGAGTCCCGGCCTTCGAATAAGAGAAATCCCACATCTGAAAACTGGCTCTCTTTAATTAGCAAGTTCAATTAACTGTATTCCAGAATGATAATACATGGAACTAACTCGTCAAATCTCTTGCTTTAGTTTTCATTGGATGGTAAAATCAAGAAATCTGGCGGAGACTTGATTCCGTACACATTGCAAACAGCGATGTGCACCATTTTCTGTTAATTTGAACAACAATGGGTGACAAAATTAGTTGAGATGGTTTGCTCCAAAGGGCCTTTCTATGGCATTTTACTACCTGGAACTTATATATATGTGGGGGGGCACTCCGCTATATGCTAATGAGATAATGGAATTTCAGATTTGGCCCAGTGCCATTGTTGGAGCTGGTTCATTTTGGAATTATCAGTCAAAACTAACTCCTGATAGCAAAGAGTTCGCGATGGTGATAGATACTCAACACAAGGTGAGTCGTTATGTTAGATTTATCAAGCAACTTATAATTGTCCTGACCTGACTGGTCAAACGTATCATCTACTACTGGTAAGGTCACAGAGCCAAGTTAAAAGAAATTGAGCGAACTTTCTGCACACCCCTCAACCGCCAGAGGGTGCCCGTGTGTAACCACGTCCCTTTTACGACTCGTGACGTCATCATTTTAACAGTCATTGTCCAACCTCGTTTCCAGTGTTCTCTCTCTTGCTCCAAATAATGTAACTAGAAAATATTCCAATGAAACTCTTGTTTCACAAGCCCACTGAAATGCCTTGAAATGCACTTCTTGAACTTCGGGGATTTTGCGAAAACCTCTTCCTGCTAAAAATAAAGCACTGTTAATACCCAGGGACGGAAAAAAAGTGAGCTCGGTTTTAAAAAAATAAAATAATGGTTTCTTATTGTCTCCCAGATCAATTATTTGCTACGTCCGCCCTTGGCATAGACCAGTAATTGATTTGTTCGTAAATGATCTTAACTGACGAAACACATAACTTTTCTCTCCCTCCTCCAATAATTGTTAATTATTTGTTCTTGTAGAGAATGGTGCAGCGTGGCATCCTTACTTGTCCTTCCGGGTGTAAATGTGATGTCCTCACTAGATGTGGTCAAAAGTATCTGCAGCCCTATTGACTAATTCTTAGAATAAGTTAGCTTAGGAAGAGTGATTTTATGTGACATATCTTATTTATCTTATCAAGAACTCCACGCACCGAAAGGTTTAGAGCATAAAATTTGGCTTAAGTTCACAAGTTTTGCGTCAAAATACCTGTTAGAATAGTTCTGATACAGTGTTCTTTCGTGTGTTCAGGTTTTCTAAAGCGTCTTTAAATGCCCCGCCCTGACATCATCATTCATAATATTTTGAATTTTCTACGCCATCTTGGCACCACTGAGAAGTACAGAACGTTGCCATTGCAAATTATGTAATTTGACAAGTGAAATTTTAAGTTAATGCTGAAATTTGCCGCTAAAAGTAAGGAGTAACCTGTCACCCATGATATTATTGAGTTTACGCACAGGACGGCAGGAATAAGAGGACGTCAAAACTCTTTTGTGTGACAAACGTGACAGGGCTATTACTTGCGAGTTTTGTCGTGATCTTCACTTGTCATTAATATTTTCTGGTCTTTTACAAAAAGATATGTTTAAAGAAAGGTGAAGTTTGGCTGAAAGTTATTTCAACAAAATTATTGTCACGCTTGTCACGGAAGGTTTGCCGTCTTCTTTACTCTTCCGTCCTGTTGCGTAAGCTCCCTATTATCAGTGTGACGATGCGTGTTAGTTCCCGCTCACTGGGTTGTCATAGTTACTTCCTGTGGCAGTGCTGCCTTGCGGCTCCCTACCTTTCCCACACCCATCTACTAGCGAGGGGTTTAATCAAGGACTAGCTACGTCATGTTTTCTTCCTCTTGAATTCTTTTGCTAAAATTTTCAAGTTTGTCTTTCCAGTCCCCACTTATATTCCCCACCATCCTTTTTTATTATAATGACTAATAACTCTGTGGATGAATTTTTTGTTTTCCTTGCAAGTCCGTTTGCAAGACATGTTTTTCAAAAAAAAAATTGTTATACCTATAAATAAAATTATTATACATTGTACATACTGCGTGCCTTCTCATTGGCGAAGAGCCTCCAGTTTATTTTGAAAGAAAGCGCAACATACAGATTAGTTTTAAATTATCTGCTAGCAGATAACTGACTTGTCTGCAGTTTGCGTGTGCAATGCATGATTTCCAAGAGCAATGTCAAACTATGTTCCTTGCGACGGTGTGTAGTTACTTTCTTCAAAACAATGTATGATTAGATTAGCTTTTTGTAATACTCGGAATAATCAAGGTCTCGGTAAGTGTTATCAGCCTCAGCTTTCGGCTCGGCTGGTAACACCTAGACCTTTGATTATTCCAGATATCACAAAACCTCATTCAATAGGTGTTCAATATAGGCACGGGTTAACATGACCATGTTTGGAAATATGATTAAAATTTCCAGTATTGCATGCTTCACGATTGACCAGGTGTGTACTTAAACTTGACTTTGCCCATGCCTGGAGAGGAAAATCTATAATAATAATAATAATAATCCATTTATATAGCGCCTTTTCTACAAGATTCAAAGGCGCTGTTTACAAAAAATTAGATAGAACTAAAAAGTAAAAATAATCACAAGAAATTGACATTAAAACTAGACGCTAACTACAAAATAGATAAATGTACACAATAGATAAAAAATCAGATAACAAATAAAAACGTCACGATTAGTAAGCTCGCATAAAAAGAAATGTTTTAAGTTTGCGTTTAAAATCATCAATTGAGTTTGCAGATTTAGTATCCCGAGGTAAGTTATTCCAAAGTTCCGGAGCAGCAACAGAAAAAGCTCGTTTACCATACGAATTGAGATTAAAATAGGGTTTAACTAATAAATTTCTATTAGAGGATCTAAGATTGCGGCTGGGTGTATACAATTGAAGGAGTTCCTGTATATAGATTGGAGCTCGATCATTTAGTACTTTGTAAGTAATTAACATAATTTTAAATTCAATACGAAAGGAGACAGGGAGCCAGTGAAGATCCCTCAGGACTGGAGTAATATGGCAAAATCTTGGACACTGGTTGACAAGACGAGCGGCAGAATTTTGAACATGTTGAAGCTTCCGAATAAGATAGGATGGTAGGCCGTACAATAAAGAATTACAGTAATCAAGTTTAGAAACTACGAAGGCATGAATAATGATCTTTGCAGCATCATAAGTAAGATATTTGCGTATGAAACCAATGTTACGAAGATGGAAAAAGGACGATTGACAGACTGCATTGACATGAAGTACCATACAAAGGGACTGATCAAAGATAACTCCAATATTGCGTGCACTGGGGGAGCAGGATACAGTCTCATTACATATATCAACAGAAGATAGTGGTGGCCGAGGTCGATAGGAAGAGGATATTACGAGAACTTCGGACTTGTCTTTATTTAATTTCAGCTTGTTGGAAAGCATCCATGCGTCCATGTCCCGAACACAGTTTACCAATTTGGCGTTACTCAGATTCATATCAGAAACAGACGACGTCCTGAACGTAATATATAGCTGAGTGTCATCAGCATAAAAGTGATAGAACATTTGATGACGTCGAGCAATCTCGCCAAGAGGGGATGTGTACATTGAATATAACAACGGGCCAAGAACGGATCCCTGCGGTACACCAAACTCAAGAACATGAGAAGCAGAGCACGCACCATTAACCTGCACAAACTGTGTACGATCAGAAAGATATGATCGAGACCATTCCAATACAGTTCCAGTAATTCCAAAGCGATTGGACAGTCGCGAAAGGAGGATACCATGATCAACAGTATCAAATGCAGCCGAAAGATCGAGAAGTACTAGGATAACTGAATTATGTTGATCTATAGCCATGGCTATGTCATTGTGGACTCTAATAAGAGCCGTCTCTGTACTATGGTTTCTCTTATAGGCCGATTGATATGTTTCACCAAGGTCATTAATATCTAAGTATTGAATCAGCTGTTTAGCAACACATTTTTCAATAGTTTTGGATATGAAACGAAGATTAGAAATAGGCCTATAGTTCTTGAAGTCGTCCGAATCCAGAGAGGGCTTTTTGAGTAATGGCTTAAGTATAGCTTGTTTAAGTATTCCAGGCATCCGACCAGTTTCCAAGGAAAGGTTGACAATCTTGTGTATTATTGGAGAATAGAAGGAAACAGACATTTAAGTACATGACAAGGAACAGGATCTAAATCACAGGACTTAGGGGTAGTTGAGCCGGTGATACTCACGAGATCATCCGGTGGAACAGTCGAAAACATGTTCAGTTGACAGCCTGTAGTACCGTTATCTACAGCAGTATCCAAAGGTGGGACTTGATCAAGGTCACGACGGATTCTTCTGATCTTGTCACCAAAGAATAGAACAAAATCATTAGCCAAAGAAGACGAGGAATCATGCTTTGGGTACTTCGCCTCATGACGTCGATGAAGTAGTTATAAATGTCAACAATCGCACCCATTCACTATTTATGTGTTTTTGGGATGAGAGATGATTGGAGATTGGAGAGAAGATTGAGGCGCGCGGGGATAAATAAATAGCGACTGGGTACGAGTCTGGAGTAGTTGGCCGAGAGGGATTGGCGAAATAATTCCCAATCCTAACTTCCGCTTAATATTTAGTTCCGTTTATCTGGGTTTCAGTCCTCCCTCCTACTCTTTTATTAACGCCACGGTTCGAATACCCGCTACCCGTTCAAACTGCGACGAAGAGTTGCACAGAAACCTATCCGATATGAGACGATCCACTTTGTAGATTGGTGCTGCTTCAATTGAAAGTGGCAAGATTGCTTGGATTAACGATGAAATTCTAGTTTTGATAAACATGGGCAAAAGTTTCCTTTGCTGTTTCAAAGGTACATCCCTGGATGTCGGAAATTGGTTTGAACACGTTTTTGTTTTACTGTGTCATTTGGCTGCCAAGAGACTCGTGACACGGTTGTGGGTCACTACCATGGTACTCTTTGAAAAGATAATGAAATGAGTTTTTGGTGCCTTTGTGCTTCTTATCACGTTGTATGGCGAAACGGGGTCAAATTGTTTTCACCAAACTTCTGCTTGAAAGTTTGGTTTTCTTGATTCAAAACCGCGTTAATTTGATGACAGAATCAGAAACTTGCCTTAAATTATGTGAAAAACGTCCTAGAATCGAAAATTTTTAGGGCCTCTGAGGGGGGAGTGGTTTGTTAATCAAATACCGACTATTCCAATTCAAGGAGAAGTTGTTTTAAAATGGTTTAAGGCATCGAAGAGATCAACAATCACAGTAAACATCTCGTTTTCCTCAGGTTTAATACAACATTACTTATCTGAAGGTTACATCAGAAACTAAACATTGTATCGTGCAACGTGTTGGGATCAAGTAGAAGCAGTTCAACAAGCCGACCAAAAAAGACAGACACCCCATGTAAGGCAATCCAAGATAGTCTTGGATTCTGGATTCTACGTCACGGATTCCGGATTACAGGTACTCGATTCCAGTCTTCGTCAGTGGAACTTGGATTCTCAATTCGAATTGCTAATGGGTGTCCGGATTCTTTGAGCTGTACTCCGGACTCCAAAGCCTAGGATTCCGGATTCCACATGCAAATTTTTCCCAGATTCCTGATTCCGTTACATGGGGCGGTATAAGGGATGAACCATTAGGAAAGTAGCGGGTTGTGTTGAATTTTTGGGAGATCTATGAAAGTTTTCTCTCTACTCCTGAGGTGAAAATCTATTTTTCCTCCTCGAACAACTTTTTTGATCATGGTGCGTGTGGAGACTTTTTAATTACTAATGCGTTTGCCTTCCCCCAACCTCCTAACCTTTTTCCTGATGGTGACATCCCTAAATTAAAGCAGCTCCTTTAAATAATATAACTGAGGGATGGCTAAAAGTCAATGGCCTCGAGAAAAGCAACCTAGAGGCAGTAAAATAGGTCAGATTCTCGATAGAATGATGATAGCTTTAACGATTGCTGTAATTTCCAAACGCCAAACCTCAAAACGTTGCTATGTACGTGTTCTGATCTGGAACTGATCTACTTGATAAAAAGCCCAACTTTTACAACCTAGCACAATTACAACAAAACATCATTAAGTTATTGTAGCGTCCAAATTCTTAATCTAATATCTTCCACTGTTTGGATACTTTAAAGTCGACATCAATTAAAGCTGTTGGACCACTAACGCAATAATACACCAAAACGTTTTTTATGATTGAAATGACTCGCAGTAATTAAGAAACAAGATTAAGAGTTAAACCTAGTTTAACGACAGAACAAATAGTCTACGAGTGCAGAGACAGAGGCGGACTCAGCTCTACAAGGAAGTGGTGGTGAGAAAATAGAGAAGGAAAATAAATCTTGTTCTCGGATGAAAATTTGATTTCGGGCCCTTTGTGCTTTGTTTGCAGGCATGAAACGCTTTTCCTAAAAAAGGGTTATTAAAATAAGGCAAAAGTCACTCTAATGATTCTCAGACGGTCCAATTCGCCAGCCGTCACTCGCTCCTGTCTCTGCGCAGGCTATTCATTGTATCGTCCAAAACTTACTGTTAAAACTACGAGCATATTCATTCCCAAACGTGAACGACAAAATGTTTACTCTTTGTATGAAACGCTAAAAATTTATCCATATAAGTCAAACTCGCCCCTGAAATCCCATTTTACTTGAATTTAAAAACAGTTTTAATTAAGTGACACAATGTGTGTCCCAATATAAAATATAAGTACAAAATGAAGACTGCAGACTGCTCTCAGTGCAAAACATTGTTTTCACTATGCAAATGGGAACGCGATAACAATAGTCCCATTGACAAATGCATATGAAATAAATCATATATGATAACTGTGGGAATGAAATCAAATGAAGAATGATCCTCGCAGTTGCGTAAGAAAGGTGAAAAAAATACCGGTGCGACGCTCTAACCAACTAAGCTATGAAGCCACTGCTAGTCCCATTGTTTTCTAACCCTGAAAACAATGGTCTGCAGTCAGTCTGCAGTCTGCAATTTGTACTGTCCACCAATTTATACATTAAGGATCAACAAGACATGAGCATATTAATTTTTGTTTTTTAAAAAATATATAACTAGTTTAGCTGGGAAACCGGGCATCAATCATACAAAACGTGATACACCCTTTTAACCCAGACCTTAAACCACTGAATTGTGACCCGCGGTTCAGAATCACGGTTCAGAGTGCACAAAATACTTACAGTGCATACCTAAAATTTTTAAAATTATCTGATTAAAGTCTGAATCACCCTATTGAAACCACGGCCACGCTTGTATATAGTTAATTGGTTCGTCTCCGTCCCGTTATGAGACTTGGGATTCGTAACCCTAGGACGTACAACCCCCCCCCCCCCTTCCCCCTACCCTTTTTTTTCAAATTATTTTTTAGACGATAAAACATCAGCAGCTGATTTTTTCAGAAGACGTTCGTTTATCCCTCGCACGCATTTTGAGATAGGTGCAGAGATGGTCAGTTACTATGGCTACGACATATGACGTCTTAAGTAGCAGGTGGTCAAGCCATTTTTGAGTGAAAATGCATGTTCTTTCAACTTGTTTCAGCAATAAAAGAAAAACGTTGTCAATGAAATGATGCAAAGGGCTTATTTAAATGTTATTTTACTTGTGAAGCACAGAAAAGTATCATTTATCGCGATTTTAACCTGATTTCTAATTCTTGGTGAAATCCAAGATGGCGACCATTGTTGGTGACGTCACAGGCCTTCAGCAGCGCCATCACCCATTGAAAATAGACCTCATCTCGTTAAGTACATCAAAGGCTTTCCAGTGAAGGTAAAATCGTTTCGAAATACTGCAAATTATCATGATCAAAAACTCTGGGGAGGGGTTCCATCCACCCTTCCCCATTATACCACGCTGGGGTATCAATTTGCGTGTACGTCCGAGGGTTAACCCTGTTAAATTAATTTGAATTATTTGTTTCAGTCATTCGCTTTACAGATTATCAAGATTATGATGATGATGATGATTATTATCATCAATATTACAATTATTACAATGCAATTTTCCTTTGCCAAATTACAATTTGCCGGTTAAGGTAGGTTACACGAGAAAAGGGGCAATCATCTGTACTACTATTCAGTCATTTTCGAGGGAGTAACGAAATACTTGTAAACAACGTTAAGTTCTTTCCCCACGAAAATTGCGTGTCTTTTTCCTAAGTTAAAATTGATAAGTGTAGCCGAGGCTAATATAGAGCTTCACAGTATACAGTATGCCCTTTGATTTACAACGTTTTTCGATGTTATTAATTAGAGAGGTTTAGAGTTTCGTTTATATACGGCAAACCGTGGATTTGTACCACGTGACTAAGTGTTCTCTTTAATTCTCGAGCTTGCTCGTTTGCTGTTAAATAAATCTACAAAAAATTGTTAGTTTCAAGTTAGTTTTATCCATAAGAATTGCTTTGAGCTGTTTTCATTTTATCTGCATATTTTCTATTTTGAGAAATTCGCAACTTGAATCTGTAGACGTTTGCCATTTGCCGTTAGCGGGACTATAAATCTCTCTATTTAATATCTTCTGACAAAAAATGACTTTAATGAAAAGACGCTTTTTTACCAAACGCCCCATTGAGGACAGCTATTAAATAACGCACTTCTTTCTTCGGGGAAATCTAGATATATACACGCAACTTCAGCAGTTGTGTTGACATTAGACTTTCAGCGCATCCCTGTAAAGAAAGTAACAATTGATACATTAATAAATCTTTCATTTCAAAGCAAAATAATGGTCAAAGAGTTAAATTTCTGGATGCCATGGATGATGATATGAAAAATTGCAAAATGAAAAACCTTTAACATGTTAGACATTCGTTCGTTTTGAAGCTATGAATTTCTCTACATATAGTGCTAGTCCTGTAGGAAAACGAAGGAAACTTATTCCCTATGTATATCTTTTATCCACACCTGGCCTAGACTATTTAACAATTGAGAACATTAAGGAATGCCTAGTGTTCAATTGATTTTTGAAATGTGTTGGTAGCCCGTTAGGAACAGCGTTTACTTGAGTGAATCCATAATAATTTAACACTTACCACCCAACCCATCCTTACTTTGTACATATTTTTATTCTTTTTATTATCAAGTCTGTCACTTTCCTCTCATCTGAATTTCACAAGAATGGTTCTGGCTTTTCTTTTTAAGCCCTCTGTTACTAGAACAGCAAGAAAAAAAAATCTCCACTTACGACTTGCTCAATGACTCTCTTTCCAATCAATCTTAACGTCATCGCCCATCAGAACAAAAGGAGCCCAGTACTTTGGAGCAGAATAATTCTGGGAGTCTCGAAGACATTTCATGGCCCTTTGAAGAGCAACACTTGCACTTTCTCCTCTTCCAAGTTGTTGGTAGAAAGACTCCATAAACATCATTGTGGATTCGTCATCAACTGCCCAGAGTGTCGCCAGCACGGAACGAGCACCAGCAAACAAGAGAGCACGTGCCATACCGACCACACCCTCAGATGAGACCTCTCCTTGACCACTGTAGCAGCAACTGAGCACAACCAGCCTCGCTCTCAGCCTAACAGCTTGTATGTCAGACATTTTCATAATGCAGTCCTCCTCCGTAGGAGGCTTGGATTCCCATCGGGGATCTGGAGCCAAAAAAATTTCTCCAGTTTCCTTTTTTCCGTGGGCTGCGATGTGTACTAAAGCAACTGACCCGATTCTCTGAAGTACTGCTTTTTTGGTTGCATCTTCACCTGTTAAAGGTTGACTCCCTAGAATTCTTCCAATCATCTCCACTTCCATTCTTGCGTACTTCAGAGGACTATACTTAGTAGGCTTCCCGTTTTTATCTGTAACTTTCTCCAAACATGGATCCCCGACAAGTAAGGCTCCACTTTTACTGTGGTATTCAATTGGAGAATCTGTGATGACTTTCAAACTTGTTAGTGAGGGAACAGTGCGGATCCTTAAAGTTTCATTCAGGGCTGCCCAAGGAGCTTTAGACAAAGCGCCATCAGGAACTACAATTAGTTCATCACCATCAAGCAAATCTTCAATGGGACCAAGAACTGCATCATACAATGGCTGTAAAAGGCCGGTGCTCTCCTGTGATGACTCCGATGTTTGATTGTCGTCTGGAGTACTTGAGGAAGTTGAGTCATCACGCAGCTTATCCAGTGACCGATTTTCGCACCTAATACCGACGTCAGCCCTAATGTTTTTCAAAACAGTGTCTAAAAGGAGAGTAAAGAAATGTTCGTGTTCACGTCCAATTTCTATCTCCGCTTGCCTAAAAGTAGGGTTGCCCTCTTTTCCTCTTTTAACGTTCCATCCTTTCAAAACAGTGTCTAAGAGGAGAGTAAAGGAATCTTCGTGTTCACGACCAATTTCTATCTCCACTTGCCTAAAAATGGGGTTGCCCTCTTTTCCCAACACCCAGATATTGACTGTTTTCCATCCCAGGGCAAGAAAAACTGTTAAAACAGTTGCCTTCCTTGCAATATTTCTGACGTATTCTTCAGATTCAATTGACCTGGGAGAAGATGATGTAAGGCCATAAGTTACTTTTAAGGCATCGAGCAAAGCCTGTGCCCGTCCCATCTCAGCAGCGTATAAAGCCTCATCATTCCTTTCAAGAAGTAGTAAAACCTGCCATAAATGAGTATAGGCAGATTGTTTGCTCGTATAGAAACTTATTTTCGATCTATCTTCGGAAATAAAACTGGCTCTAATTGTGTCAAAGATTTCTACACTGCATCTAAAATGATGTAAAGCCTCATTCAAAAAACCTAATTGTGTAAGAGATCGACCCAGGTGGCTATGGGCGCATCCTTCTCCGTTCCTGTCACCGATTTCCTCGGCAATTCTCAGGTGTTCGTTAAAGTACTCTAGTGCCTCTAGATAGTCTTCGAGGAGATAATAAGCATCGCCAAGATGGCAATAGGCAACTCCTTCTCCTCTCCTGTCACCGAATTTCTTGGCAGTACTCAGGTGTTGCTTGTAGCACCCTATTGCTCGTTGATGGTCGCCGAGGGAACTATAAATCTCGCCGAGACTACTATAGGCAATTCCTTCTCCTACTCTGTCACCGACTTTATTGGCAATGGTCAGGTGTTTCTTGTGGTACTCCATTGCCTGTGGGAAGTCGCTGAGGGATATATAAGCATTGCCGAGATTACCATAGGCACCTCCTTCTCCTTCCCTGTTACCGATTTCCTGGGCAATAGTCAGGCTTTTCTTGTGGTACTCTATTGCTCGTTGGAATTCCCTGAGGGATTGATAAGCACCGCCGAGATTACAATAGGCACGTCCTTCTCCATCCCTGTTACCGATTTCCTGGGCAATACTCAGGCTTTTCTTATGGTACTCTATTGCTTGTTGGAATTCGCTGAGGGATTGATAAGCAACGCCGAGATTATTATAGGCACATATTTCTAGATCCCTGTTACCGATTTCCTGGGCAATACTCAGGCTTTTCTTTTGGTACTCTATTGCTTGTTGGAATTCGCTGAGGGATTGATAAGCACCGCCGAGATTAGCATAGGCACCTCCTTCTACTTCCCTGTCACCGATTTCCTGGGCAATACTTAGGCATTTCTTGTGGTACTCTATTGCTTGTTGGAATTCGCTGAGGGATTCATAAGCACAGCCGAGATTACCATAGGCCCTTCCTTCTCCTTTCCTGTTACCGATTTCCTGGGCAATGCTCAGCGCTTGCTCGTGGTACTCTATTGCTTCTTGGAATTCGCTGAGGGATCGATAAACATTGCCGAGATTAGCATAGACACCTCCTTCTACTTTCCTGTCACCGATTTCCTTGGCAATCCTCAGGCTTTTCTTGTGGTACTCTATTGCTCGTTGGAATTCGCTGAGGGAGT
This sequence comes from Porites lobata, assembly GCA_942486035.1. NCBI lineage: Eukaryota > Metazoa > Cnidaria > Anthozoa > Scleractinia > Poritidae > Porites > Porites lobata. The sequence goes on from CALNXK010000124.1 coordinate 780,055, forward strand.
AATAAGCACAGCCGAGATTGCCATAGGCAGCTCCTTCACATCTTTTGCTACCAACTTCCTTGGCAATGCTGAGGTGTTGTTTGTGGTATTTTTTTGCTCGCTGGAATTCGCTGAGGGATTGATAAACATTGCCAAGATGGCCATAGGCACCTCCTTCTCCTTTCCTGTCACCGATTTCCTTGGCAATCCTCAGGCTTTTCTTCTGGTACTCTATTGCTCGTTGGAATTCGCTGAGGGAGTGATAAGTACAGCCGAGACTACCATAGGCTTTTATTTCACATGTTTTGTTACCAACTTCCTTGGCAATGCTGAGGTGTTGTTTGTGGTATTTTTTTGCTCGCTGGAATTCGCTGAGGGAGTCATAAGCATTGCCAAGATTGCCATAGGCACATCCTTCTCTTTTCCTGTCACCGATTTCCTTGGCAATCCTCAGGCTTTTCTTCTGGTACTCTATTGCTCGTTGGAATTCGCTGAGGGAGTGATAAGTACAGCCGAGACTACCATAGGCTTTTATTTCACATGTTTTGTTACCAACTTCCTTGGCAATGCTGAGGTGTTGTTTGTGGTATTTTTTTGCTCGCTGGAATTCGCTGAGGGAGTCATAAGCATTGCCAAGATTGCCATAGGCACATCCTTCTCTTTTCCTGTCACCGATTTCCTTGGCAATCCTCAGGCTTTTCTTCTGGTACTCTATTGCTCGTTGGAATTCGCTGAGGGAGTGATAAGTACAGCTGAGATTATTATAGGCACGTCCTTCTCCATCCCTGTCACCGATTTCCTGGGCAATACTCAGGCTTTTCTTGTGGTACTCTATTGCTTGTTGGAATTCGCTGAGGGATTCATAAGCACAGCCGAGATTACCATAGGCCCTTCCTTCTCCTTTCCTGTTACCGATTTCCTGGGCAATGCTCAGCGCTTGCTCGTGGTACTCTATTGCTTCTTGGAATTCGCTGAGGGATCGATAAACAACGCCGAGATTAGCATAGACACCTCCTTCTACTTTCCTGTCACCGATTTCCTTGGCAATCCTCAGGCTTTTCTTGTGGTACTCTATTGCTCGTTGGAATTCGCTGAGGGAGTCATAAGCACAGCCGAGATTGCCATAGGCAGCTCCTTCACATCTTTTGCTACCAACTTCCTTGGCAATGCTGAGGTGTTGTTTGTGGTATTTTTTTGCTCGCTGGAATTCGCTGAGGGATTGATAAACATTGCCAAGATGGCCATAGGCACCTCCTTCTCCTTTCCTGTCACCGATTTCCTTGGCAATCCTCAGGCTTTTCTTCTGGTACTCTATTGCTCGTTGGAATTCGCTGAGGGAGTGATAAGTACAGCCGAGACTACCATAGGCTTTTATTTCACATGTTTTGTTACCAACTTCCTTGGCAATGCTGAGGTGTTGTTTGTGGTATTTTTTTGCTCGCTGGAATTCGCTGAGGGAGTCATAAGCATTGCCAAGATTGCCATAGGCACATCCTTCTCCTTTCCTGTCACCGATTTCCTTGGCAATCCTCAGGCTTTTCTTCTGGTACTCTATTGCTCGTTGGAATTCGCTGAGGGAGTGATAAGTACAGCCGAGACTACCATAGGCTTTTATTTCACATGTTTTGTTACCAACTTCCTTGGCAATGCTGAGGTGTTGTTTGTGGTATTTTTTTGCTCGCTGGAATTCGCTGAGGGAGTCATAAGCATTGCCAAGATTGCCATAGGCACATCCTTCTCTTTTCCTGTCACCGATTTCCTTGGCAATCCTCAGGCTTTTCTTCTGGTACTCTATTGCTCGTTGGAATTCGCTGAGGGAGTGATAAGTACAGCTGAGATTATTATAGGCACGTCCTTCTCCATCCCTGTTACCGATTTCCTGGGAAATACTCAGGCTTTTCTTGTGGTACTCTATTGCTCGTTGGAATTCACAGAGGGAGAAATAAGCATTGCCGAGATACCTATAGGCTATTGCTTCACTTTCTCTGTCACTGGCTTCCTCAGCAATGTTCAGGTTCTGCTTGAAGCACTCTATTGCTTGATGGAAGTCAGGGAGGGAGTAATAAGCTTTGCCTAGATTGTAGTAGGCATCTGCTTCTTCTTCTGTGTCTTTATTGATTTGCGCCATTGTCAGACGCTTTTTTTGTTCAGCTATTTCTTGTAGTATTCTTTCTGCCATTTCGAAATTGAAGTATTCAAAGTGGAACTGTTTCTTTGCAGTAAGGTTTCTTTAATGGAGCGTGGAGGTGGAGAAAAAACAAATATAATTCTCATTAATACATTTGAAGTCTTAGAATATGTCCCCATTTGACAGATAAGACATGATACAACTTTCCACTCCTTCGTCCCTAGTTTTAATCTAACTGACGCATCTCCGGAAATATTCTGTCTGTTATAACACAATATTTCATTTAGAATCCCTTAAAACTTTTTTCTATAAATTAAGATGAAAATACTCAAAAAATCATCTTTGTGTACGCTAACCTTTCTTTGTTTTCTGAATAATTAGGTACATTAAGTGCAAAAAACTAATCATTTTTGAAACTCCTGGGATACTAAATGAAAATATAGTTGAGAGCTTCTGCCTTAGAGAGTGTGGTAGGATTGGAAGTAGGTGTCGGTCGTTTTTGGTCAAATTGGGTGCACTTAGTTACCATGGAGACATCAACCTAATGCCAACGTTTAGCTCTATCGTCCCTGTTTTGGTCTGAGGTATAGACCAGCTTTTTGGGGCCGGGTTTTTAGCGTCAATTTTGAGGGTTTTGAATAATTCAACTTTAATATATGGATCGGAACATATTCAGCCAAATCAAGAGTCATTTCTTTTTAGCTTTATCCGTAAGGGTTTTGTTTAATTCTATGCTCGTGCACGGATTGCAAGAGAAACTGCAAAAGGGCCAAAGTTAAGTCCAGTTAAGTTGAAACTATAAAGTTCTTACATATCTGAGTAAAAAGAGTAGATCTTTTTATCTAAACACCAAGAAGAAAATACCAAGGTTATACGGCTTTCTCACTCTGCAGCCGTGCTTTGATGATTCTATTATAGCCATAACATTCTCCCCATCTAGTTTACATACCGTAAAATTGCGAAACTAAGCCCCGGGGCTTGTATTTTTCAAAGGCCTTTTTTGAGGGGCTTATTTTTGGAGGGGCCTATATTCGGAGGGGCTTATCTACGGAGGGATATTTGCGTTTCAAAATCGATTGGGCTAGCCTTATAGTTGGAAGTAAATTTACCGTTTTAGCTTTGTTTTACTTTTTATTTGAGGGCAATTTTCCAAGTAAAAGCCCCCGGGGGGCTTATATTTGGAGGGGCGATTTAACGGAGGGTTTTTTGCGTTACCGGTTTGGGGAGCTATTTGGAGGGGCTTATACATGGAGGGGCTTATTTTCGGAATTTTACGGTAAATTGATTCAGTCCAAATAGCCTGTGTACAGGCGCCCTCCCGTCAGAAAAAATTGTTTACCTGAGAGGAGGGGGCGGCTGTACACAGGTTAAGTCCAGAGAAATGGGGCTAGGTCTAATCCTCAAAAATGAGTCTGCTGCCTGGCAACAATAACATTACATGCAAATTTCAGAGAGACCACAAACTAGCAAACCACAACAAATTTTAAATTGTTTGCCTTACATAGAGCAGAAATAAAAGCGATTTACTTCAAAAACAGTAATTTTCCTGAAAACCTCTCTGACAGTACAACTTACATAATCCCAATGCACATCAAAAAATTTAAAAGGCAACAGTTTGAGAAAAAATGTCTTGACTAACTAAGTTCATGACCTCAATTTCTTATTAATCGATGCAAGACTTGATTTCAAAAATTTATGCACAAAGCAGGTCTTCATTCGTTAGCTATTGTAATAAAAATGAAAATTATTATAAATCTTTGACTTCTACAACATGAGAGATCCACATTTAACACAAATTATCCTGAATATCTAGCGTTGCTTGTGTGAGGAGGGGTAGGGATTTTCTTGGTTTTGATTGAAGGCCTAGGGGTTGTGGATTTGGAGGCGGGGGAGGGGTGGAAAGGAAGTGGAAAAGAGTAGCGGAAAAGGGAGACAACGAAGGGAGAGAAACACAAATCGGTCAAAACAATATTCTAGTCGGACGTTTTGCTTAAAACATGGAACAAACATACTTTGCTTCGCGGTCGCAAACCGGTCTAAACTTATAATTAATTATTTCTAAGTAAAAAAGAGATGGAAAAAAAGGCTACAGCAGGAAATCAAAATAAACCTTGCAGAAATATCTGATTGGACAAATTCCAAGTTAAAGGAGATTATTTCCTACCTGAACGGTTTGATCTCTGTGAAGAAATTTTCAACGGAGTTTTGAAGTGTTCTCCAGTGGTTGGATTTACATGCAGAGGACTATCAAATATATAGGGTGGCCGATAGAAAGAAAAAAACCACAAGACAACAACAACAACAAAAATAGAAAAGAACAAACCCAAAACAGAAACACATAAGACAAAACAGAAACCCAAAACAGAAAAACACTACCGGAAAACAGAAACACAAATCCCCAAACGGAAATAAGCATCCCCAACAGGAAACACACTCAAAAAAATACAAAATTAAACCGCAAAACTGAAACAGAATTTAAAAATACAAACCATAGCCACAAAAGACGAAAACAGAAATAAGTAAATAGTGTAAAACTATAGTTTCTCATGTTTCATCGTCTTTTTTTAAAACAGGCGTTTTTTAGAGAGAGCATGATCGCAGGCTATTATTATTTAAGAATATCAAACTGTAAATCAAACCTGGCGTTAAAATACAGAGATTGACTCTGACTGAACGTCAGTTGCCCGAGATTTAATACGCCCTATAAGGGTTACCCTCCCAGCCCGAATAATGAAGCAGTTCAGAATAGACTGGGGTCACGGGGCCTAATTGGCTATTTACGCGATGACTTGTTTTTGCTGCTAAAGAAATTCATTTCATTTTTTCTTTCACATTTAAATTTGGTAATCCCATGCACTGAGGTTTAAATGACAAAAACCCTGACTTGCATAAGAAAGCAAAACCATGAAGGAATCTGGTATAGTAAAATGACGCCATCGTGCAAACGGCTCTTTTTAGAATCCTTCAGAATTTGGCTTTCTTATGCAAATTAAGGCTTCTGAATTTACCGAATTAAATATGAAAGAACTGAAAAAATGAAATGAGTCTGGTCATATTTGTAAATTGACACTATCGTGAAAAGCCCCTTCCACACAAATCCGGATATTTTTGAAACCACATTTACATACACTTTTCACATGAATCGGCCTTCCGTCTGGTATTCCGTCCACGCGCGAAACCAGTGAATCCTCTCACCGAAACAATAGGCTGATTTAGCAACAGAACGGGAACGTCAGTTAAAGACGGAAAAGCACGTGGAAAGGATTGAACGCGACTTCCGGTGCTTAATTTGCTGCTCTGTCATTAGTCAAGCCAGTTGTTTGATTTGCGCGCGTCGTCGTCAACTGACGTTCCCGTTCTATTACTAAATCAGCCTAATATCTTTTTGTAACCGCTCTCCGGAGTGATTTAAGGCCTCAGTCTAAACGAATCGGGGTAAAAAGTTATGCAGTTTCAAAAATTAGTCTGGATTCGTGCGCAAGTGGCATAAAACAGTTCAAGGTAGCTTTTTGCTGAATCCATTCTAGAATGTCCATGTAAACCATGCTCGCAGTTTCTTCCACCTCATTCAAAAGTTCATGGCGCCCATTCTTTTATATCTGCTAAGCGCGTTTTACAAGCAGTTGAGTTAATAATGAAATAATAATAATAGGTAGATTTAGAAATGATAACGCGACAAAAAATTGGCCAAAGTGGGAAAACAACAACAATAATAGTCGCCATATCATTCTTTAGATTCCCGTTTGGAGACAAGGATAAAAGCATTTCCTTTTTCCTGATCAATTTATAAATTCTCTGAACCTTTTCTCTTAAAAATATGGTGAAATTGTTAGGAGAAAATTGATATTGGTCACTCTTGTGGCTAAAAGGGTTAACACAAATCACAAGTGCTGTTTGTTATAAGTTCATAATGCTTAGAACATCCTCAGAGACCCAGGGGCAGCTACTTGGGACGATAGAATTGTCCCGACTACAATACTCGTCACAAATCGTTGAAACAGACACCGTTCTCTTGAAATTTCTGGAAAATTCTTGAGATTTTTACTCCTCACACTTTTGTTCTCACTGTAATGTGCCCTCTCCCTCCCCAATATTGAGCGACGCGTATTTTGAAACACTGAGACCACTGTAATAACCAAATCAACATTGGGGAAGTGTTTAAAGATTTTTGACGAGGATTGTAGCTGTCCCTGGGTCTCCGAGAATGCGCTTAGAACGAAGCGGCCGAAACTCCTACCCAACTTCGTTCCCAGGTTCTCTCTGCTTGTAGCAAAGAAGGTTGACTCCTACCCGGGCCAGGGTAATATCACCACCTCTCCCTGCCTTCTTGATATTCCGTCATGCGCCCTAACGATTTTGTCTAAATAGAGAAAGCGTTTTTCTTTCACACAATTTTATTTGAACAAAAGAAATTTTTTTCATAAGAAAAAGGTTCAACTCCCACAGGATTTGTTTGGTACTCCACAATGGCCGCCGTTTCATTGTTTTGGGAAATGAATAACGAAACTCTGAAGGTGCAGCACCCTGTTTGGTAGATTTCTTTTTCGCTATCGCAAGACTCATGTAGTCAGATCAAACGTTATCGAAATGGCAAAACGGTCGTCGCCTTAATCGTCAATATCGTCGTTTCGTCAATATAGCGACCGTCGCTACCTCGATTTCGTCGGAAATACCCATAAAGAGGCTATTAGTTCGCTGCTGTCTGCAAAGCAGCTCATTCGTGTACCTCAGTAAATATCTTGTCTTTACTTGGAGAATTCTCGTGCAATTATTGGGAACCGTGAGTTTTCTATGATCTATTTTGTTGTTAGCTCGCTGCTGTCAGTAAAGTTCGTTATGATTTGTATGTCACATTATGTAAGGAAATGCAAGATAGTCTTGGATTCTGGATTCCACGCTCTGGATTCCGGATTCCAGACAATAAATTTCGGATTCCTTGTTAGTGGAACTTGGATTCCGGATTTCAATCGTTAGAGGGATTCCGAATTTCTTGAGCTGAATTCCGGATTCTCGAGTCCAGGATTCCCAAGACTTGGATTTCCAATTCCAAAAGAACAACTTCTCGGATGATTCTGGATTCCATTGCCTTACATGGAGTGATGTGTACCTTAAATGTCTTGTCTTTACTCTGAGAATTTTCATGCAAGTATCTTGCACTGAAAGGTTTAGAACGTAAAATTTGGCTTAAGTTCACAAGTTATTGGGCAAAATGTACCTGTTGGAAGAGTTCTTGATGTTCTCTTTTGTGCGTTGAGGTTTTCTAAAGCGTCTTTAAATGCCCCGCCCTGGCATCTTCATTCATAAGAGTTTGAATTTTCTACTCCATCTTGGCACCACTGAGACGTACGGAACGTTGCCATCGCAAATTATCTAATTTCACAAGTGAAATTTTAATTTAGTACGCTGAAATTCGGCAAAAATTAAAGAGTAATCTGTCACCCAGGATATTATTGAGTTTACCCACAGCACGGCAGGAATAAGAGGACGGCAAAACTCTTGTGTTTGACAAACGTAACAAGGCTATTACTTGCCAGTTTTGTCATGATCTTCACTCACCATTAGTATTTTCTGGTCTTTTACAAAAAGATTTGTTTAAAGAAAGGTGAAGTTTGGCGGAAAGTTATTTCAACAAAATTATTGTCACGCTCGTCACAGAAGGTTTGCCATCTTCTTTTCTCTGCCGTCCTGCTGCGTAAGCTCCCTATTAGGGACTTTAAGATCCAACGACGCGACGGTGACAAGAACGTCGCTTAAAAAGTGAATTTGCGTTCTTTCAGTCTTTATAGCGATTATTCCTACCCACTAACTTTGTCGATTGTAGGCGAACCCTCCTGAAGCTGAATTTCAAGGGACCGTAGCCAAGCTCGAAAAGAGAAATAAAATTTTGTCGTTGCTTGTTTACGTCCTCCATAAAACGCGAAATTAGGCATTTTGACGTCGCAGTCGTGCAAACACGGGAAAGAAATGTACAAAAAAGTGTGATTTTAGGTGCTAAATTGTGGTTTTGCTAATTAAACCTATTGTGTTTTTGACGTTCTCGTTGTCGTCTGCGTCGTTGGATCTTAAAGTCCCTATTATCAGTGTGACAATGCGTGTTGGTTCCCGCTCACTGGGTTGTCATGGTTACCTCCCGTGCTGCCTTGCGGCTCCCTCCTTTTGACCATGCACCTTCCCCAAACCCATCTACTGGCGTGGGGTTTAATGAAGGACTGGCTACGCCATGTTTTCTTTCTCTTGAATTCTTTTGCTAACATTTTCAAGTTTGTCTTTCCAGTCCCCACTTATATTCTCAACCATCCTTTTTTTATTATAATGACTAATAACTCTGCGGATGAATTTTTTGTTTTCCTTGCAAGTCCGTTTGCAAGAAATAAATGTATTTTCATATAAATAAAATTATTTTAAATTGTACTCACTGTATGCCTTCTCATCGGCTAAGAGCCCACGGTTAATGTATTTTGAAAATCAGCGCAACCTACAGATTAGTTAAATGTCAAACTAATTCTGTGCGACGGTGTATTGTTATTTTCTTCAAAACAATGTATGATTAGTTTAGCTTTTTGTGATGTCTGAAATAATCAAGGTCTCGGTAAGTGTTATCAGCTAGCGTCTGCCTTCGGCTCGGCTGGTAACACCTCGACCTTTGACTATTCAAGATAACAACAAAATCTCATTCAATAGGTGTTCAATATAGGCACTGGTTAACATTTTCTTGACCATGTTTGGAAATATGATTAAAATTTGCAGTAGTGCATGCTTCGCGATTGACAAGGTGTGTACTTAAACTTGACTTTGCCCATGCCTGGAGAGGAAAATCTATAAATGTCTACAATCGCACCATTCACTATTTATGTGTTTTTAGGATGAGAGAAGATTGGGGCGCGCGGGGATAAATAAATAGCGACTGGGTACGAGTCTGGAGTAGTTGGCCGAGAGGGATTGGCGAAATAATTCCCAATTCTCACTTTCGCTTAATATTTACTTCCGTCTTTCTGGGTTCCAGTCCTCCCTCCTACTCTTTTATCAACGCACGGTTCGAATACCCGTTACCCGTTCACACTGCGACGAAGAGTTGCATAGAAACCAACCCGATATGAGACGATCGACTTTCTAGATCGATGCTGCTTCAATTGAAAGTGGCAAGATTGCTTGGATTAACGATGAAATTCTGGTTTTGATAACTATGGACAAAAGTTTCCTTTGCTGTTTCAAAGGTACATCCCCGAATGGGGAAAATTGGTTTGAACACGTTTTTGTTTTACTGAGTCATTTGGCTGCCAAGAGACCCGTGACTGTGGGTCACTACCATGGTACCCTTTGAAAATATAATGGAATGAGTTTTTGGTGTCTTTATGCTTCTTATGACGTTGTATGGCGAAACAAAGTCAAAAGGTTTTCATCAAACTTCTGCTCGAAAGTTGGGTTTTCTCGCTTGAAAACCGATTTACCTAGCGTGATAATTTGTGACAGAATAAGAAACTTGCCTTAAAATATGTGAAAAACGTCCTAGAATCGAAAATGTTTAGCGCCTTTAAGGGGGGAGTGGTTTGTTAATCAAATACCGACTATTCCAATTCAAGGAGAAGTTGTTTTAAAATGGTTTAAGGCATCGAAGAGATCAACAATCACAGTAAACATCTCGTTTTCTTCAGGTTTAATACATTACTTATCTGAAGGTTACATCAGAAACTAAACATTGTATCGTGCAACGTGTTGGGATCAAGTAGAAGCAGTTCAACAAGCCGACCTATAAGTCACCCCATGTAAGAGAATCCACGATAGTCTGGGATTCTGGATTCCACGTCACGGATTCCGGATTACAGGTACCCGATTCCAGTCTTTGTCAGTGGAACTTGGATTCTCAATTCCAATTGCTAGTGGCATTGTGAATTCTTTAAGCTGTACTCCGGACTCCAAAGCCCAGGATTCCGGATTCCACATGCAAATTTTTGCCACATTCCGGATTCCGTTACATGGGGCGGTATAAGGGATGAACCATTAGGAAAGTAACGGGTTGTGTTGAATTTTTGGGAGGTCTATGAAAGTTTTCTCTCTCCTCCTGAGGTGAAAATCTATTTTTCCTCCTCGAACAACTTTTTTGATCATGGTGCGTGTGGAGACATTTTTAATTACTAATGCGTTTGCTTTCCCCCAACCTCCTATTCTTTTTCCTAATGGTGACATCCCTAAATTAAAGCAGCTTCTTTAAATAATATAACTGAGGGATGGCTAAAAGTCAATGGCCTCGAGAAAAGCAACCTAGAGGCAGTAAAATAGGTCAGATTCTCGATAGAATGATGATAGCTTTAACGATTGCTGTAATTTTAAACGCCAGACCTCAGAACGTTGCTGTGTACGTGTTCTGATCTGAAGCTGATCTACTTGATAAAAAGCCCAACTTTTACAACCTAGCACAATTACAACAAAACATCATTAAGTTATTGTAGCGTCCAAATTCTTAATCTAATATCTTCCACTGTTTGGAAACATTAAAGTCGACATCAATTAAAGCTGTTGGACCACTAACGCAATAATACACCAAAACGTTTTTTATGATTGAAATGACTCGCAGTAATTAAGAAACAAGATTAAGAGTTAAACCTAGTTTAACAGCAGAACAAATAGTCTACAGTTGCAGAGACAGAGGCGGACTCAGCTCTACAAGGAAGTGGTGGTGGAAAAATAGAGAAGGAAAATAAATCTTGTTTTCGGATGAAAATTAGATTTCGGGCCCTTTTTCCTTTGTTTGCAGGCATGCATAGAAGGACTATCTGGCATCGCTTTTCCTAGAAAAGGGTTATTAAAATAGGGGAAAAGTCACTATAATGATTCTCAGACGGTCCAATTCGCCAGCGGTCACTCGCTCCTGTCTCTGCGCAGGTTATTCAGTGTATCGTCCAAAACTTACAGTTAAAACTACGAGCATATTCGTTCCCAAACGTGGAAGGCAAAATGTTTACTCTTGTATGAAACGCTAATAATTTATCCATATAAGTTAAACTCGTCTCTGAAATCCCATTTACTTGAATTTAAAAACAGTTTTAATTAAGTGACACAATGTGTGTCCCAATATAAAATATAAGTACAAAATGAAGACTGCAGACTGCTCTCAGTGCAAAACATTGTTTTCACTATGTAAATGGGAACGTGATAACAATTGTCCCATTGACAAATGCATATGAAATAAATCATATATGATAACTGGGGGAATGAAATCAAATGAAGAATGATCCTCGCAGTTGCGTAAGAGGGCTGAAAAAAATACCTGGTGCGACGCTCTAACCAAGTAAGCTATGAAGCCACTGCTAGTCCCATTGTTTTCTAACCCTGAAAACAATAGTCTGCATTCAGTCTGCAGTCTGCAATTTGTACTGTCCACCAATTTATACATTAAGGATCAACAAGACATGAGCATATTAATTTTTGTTTTTTAAAAAATATATAACTAGTTTAGCTGGGAAACCGGGCATCAATCATACAAAACGTGATACACCCTTTTAACCCAGACCTTAAACCACTGAATTGTGACCCGCGGTTCAGAATCACGGTTCAGAGTGCACAAAATACTTACAGTGCATACTTAAAATTTTTAAAATTATCTGATTAAAGTCTGAATCACCCTAGTGAAACCACGGCCACGCTTGTATATGGTTAATTGGTTCGTCTCCGTCCCGTTATGAGACTTGGGATTCTTAACCCTAGGACGTACAGCGTCACTATAAATCTCTCTATTTAATATCTTCTGACAAAAAATGACTAAAATGAAAACACGCTTTTTTACCAAACGCCCCATTGACGACAGCTATTAAATAACGCACTTCCTTCTTTGGAGAAATCCAGATATATATACACGCTACTTCAGCAGTTGTGTTGACATCAAACTTTCAGCGCATCCCTGTAAAGAAAGTAACAATTTGTACATTAATTAATCTTTCATTTCAAAACAAAATAAAGGTCAAAGCGTTAAATTTTAGGATGCCATGGATGATGATATGAAAAATAGCAAAATGAAAAACATTTAACATGTTGGACAAATTTGTTCGTTTTGAAGCTATGATTTCTCTACATATAGTGCTAGTCCTGTAGAAAAACGAAGGAAACTTATTCCCTATGTATATCTTTTATCCACACCTGACCTAAACTATTTAACAATTGAGAACATTAAGCAATGCCTAGTGTTCAATTAATTTTTGAAATGTGTTGGTAGCCCGTTAGAAATAGCATTTACTTGAGTGAATCCATAATAATTTAACAGTTACCACCCAACCCATCCTTACTTTATACCTATTTTTATTCTTTTTATGATCAAGCCTGTCATTTTCCTTTTATCTGAATTTGACAAGAGTGGTTCTAGCTTTTCTTCTTAAGCCTTCTGTTACTAGAACAGCAAGGAAAAAAATATCCACTTACGACTTGCTCAATTACTCTTTTTCCAATTCAATCTTAACGTTATCGCCCATCAGAACAAATGGAGCCCAGTACTTTGGAGCAGAATAATCGTGGGAGTCTCGAAGACATTTCATGGCTCTCTGAAGAGCAACACTTGCACTTTCTCCACTTCCAAGTTGTTCGTAGAAAGATTTCATAAACATCATTGTGGCTTCGTCATCAATTGCCCAGAGTACCGCCAGCACGGAACGAGCACCAGCAAACAAGAAAGCACGTGCCATACCGACCACACCCTCAGACAAGACCTCTCCTTGACCACTGTGGCAGCAACTAAGCACAACCAGCCTCGCTCTCAGCTTAACAGCTTGTATGTCAGACATTTTCATAATGCAGTCCTCCTCCTTAGGAGTGTCGGATTCCCATCGGGGGTCTGGGGCCAAAACAATTTCCCCGGTTTCCGGTCTTCCGTGGGCTGCTATGTGAACCAAAGACACTGACTTGATTCTCTGAAGTACCGCTTCTTTGGTTGCATCTTCACCTGTTAAGGGTTGACTCTTTAGAATTTCTCCAATCATCTCCACTTCCGTTTTTGCGTACTCCAGTTGCTTATAAATGGGGTTACCCCATTTATTTGTAATTTTCTGCAAGCATGGATCTCCAATAAGCAGGGCTCCACTTTTACTGTGGTATTCACTTGGAGAATCTGTGATGACTTTCAAACTTGTCAGTGAGGGAACAGTGCGGATCCTTAAAGTTTCACTCAGGGCTGCCCAAGGAGCTTTAGACAAAGCGCCATCAGGAACTACAATTAGTTCATCACCATCAAGCAAGTCTTCAATGGGACCAAGAACTGCATCATATAATGGCTGTAAAAGGCCGGTGCTCTCATGTGATGGCTCCGATGTTCGATTGTCTTCTCGAGTACTTGAGGGAGTTGAGTCATCACTCAGCTTATCCATTGTCCGATTTTCGCACTTAGTACCAACGCCAGCCCCAATGATTTTCAAAACAGTGTCTAAAAGGAAAGTAAAGGAATCTTCGTGTTCAGGACCAATTTCTATCTCCGCTTGCCTAAAAATAGGGTTGCCCTCTTTTCCCAACACCCAGATATTGAGTGTGTTCCCTTGCAGGGCAAGAAAAACTGTTAACCCAGTTGTCCCCTTTGAAATATTTCTGACTTCTTCAGATTCAATTGACCTGGGAGAAAGTGATGTAAGGCCATAAGTCACTTTCAACGCATCGAGCAAAGCCTGTGCTCGTCCCCTCTCAGCAGCGTATAAAGCCTCATCATTCCTTTGAAGCATTGCTAAAACTTGCCATAACCGAGTATAGGCATATTGATGTTCCGTACAGACACTTATTTTCAATTGATCTTCCGAGATAGAATTGGCCCTAATAGTGTCATAGATTTTAACAGAGCATCTAAAATGTTCTAAAGCCTCATTCAAAGAATGTGATTTCGAAAGAGAGTGACCCAGACCTGTATGTGCACATGCTTCTTGCATCCTGTTACCGAGCTCCTTGGCAATGCTCAGGTGTTGCTTGAAACACTCTGTTGCTTCCTTCAAGTTGTGGAGGTTTATATAAAACTTTCCGAGGCGGCAATAGGCATGTCCTTGTCCACCCCTGTCACCGATTTCCTCGGCATTGCTCAGGCTTTTCTTGTAGTACTCCATTGCTCCTGCCACATCGCCGAGGGAATAACGAACGTCCACGCTTGGAAATTTTGACCTAAAATTCGGCCAACTTTTCGCGGCCGCGCGGAGGATTGGGTCCATGTGAATCAAAAAAAAAAATGGCGGCTCAAAGGGAACCTGACCAAGTGGAAGTTATTAGTGGCATTAAAGGAGCATTAAATCGCCAGAAGTCGAATTTTTCCCGGCGGATTTCAAATGTACATAAGCTGAGAGATCTAGATCAAACTTTTCAAGCGCTAGGGAAAGTGGCCGAGGCTGTTGTGAAGGGAAAATACGGTCCCCTTCGGGATCGATATCAGCATGAAATTTGTCCCATATCTTCCATGTTGGAGCGCACAATGATACGTGCTAAGAAAGGCATTTATCGCCGACTTAGTCCGCGGATGAGTAAAATCCATCCTTGGATGATTTGTTTTGACGTCCCGATGCCACAGGAAGTGTTCAATTTATTGAATAAAGAGGTTGCTAAACCACTACGCAGACTCAAGTTTGGGATCTGGCAGCCTTTATTACAATATAAACTACATTAACTTAATACATCATTATTTTGATTCTAATAATTCCTCTGGTACATAAATTAATAACTAGTGATAATTAATAGCCCCTTATAACAATAAAAACAATAACAAAACTAGACAAGACTGCCTCGGAAGTGGGTGGGCGGGCAAAATTTAATCTCAAGGCTAAAACCCGATAATTGTAATAAAGCTTGCTGCAATAGATGGGCTTGTGTAAAAGCTATGACTGCTGGTTGTATCGGACTAACTTGATACACCCTGGAAAGTTGCGTAAGGCTATCTGATAGGCTAGTGTTAGTCTTATGACTATCACGGGACATACTTTACGTCTTAGTCACAACCTTGTGACCCTCAGGCACATACCATTGTACTAGTGTAATAGCCTGGATAGAATGTAGCAAGTTGGCTCACCAGACCCGGCACCCTCTGTCCGTCGACAGGTAGCGGTCTAGACTTATATTAATAAACAAGTTATCAATATCAACCTAAACCACTACGCAGACTCAAGTTTGGGATCTGGCAGCCTTTATTACAATATAAACTACATTAACTGAATACATCATTATTTTGATTCTAATAATTCCTCTGGTACATAAATTAATAACTAGTGATAATTAATAGCCCAAACCCAAGTGTAAAAGGGAGTGTGTTGTGGACGTCAAGTAGTGTGTGTATTAAGAATAGACTTGCAAAGCATGTTGGCTGACCGAAGTCTAATAGTAAGTGGCATAGTGAGGTAAATAAGTATAGTGTCAGAGCGCCAATCCCCAAGGGCTTTTATGAGTTCCACCGGCACCCCTGATTGGTATGCGAAAGATGCCCCACCTCGACGGAATGAGTGCCCCGCGTATGACTGAGGGTCAATACCCATGGTAGTTAGGTGGTCTCGTAGTTTAGAAATGAACATGTTATATGTGAAGAAGTGAGCAGTGGGTGAAGGGCAGACAACCCAGTTGAAGGCTTGACTGTTAGCTGCAGTGGAGTTAGTGAAATGGAAGGCATGTATGATAGCCGTGGTAGGGCATAATTTGCTCCCGGGAATGCAGGGGAGCGGGATATCAACCACCCTTTCCCTAAACTGGATGGTTTTGCTCCATCGAATGGTGACAAGTGTTCCCCAGGAGAAGAACCTAAAATCACTTTTGGTGAGTTGCTTAGACGGGTCGAATTTCCTAGCAGACATAGGTAGCAGGTGGGATTTTCGAAACAGGCCATAGAACGCAACCAGACATATGGCCCAAAAAGAAGAATCAAAACTTTTAGTGAAATTGAGAGTTGCATGCAGGCGCAAGAGGATGGAGGGGGTAATGGGAAATTTTTGGTTTGGCGGTCTACCTATAGCGCGCTTGATGCCAGTGAGTAACGATTTTAGTGGCCAATTATTAAGTAGGGGGTTAGGTAACCCAAATTCTTTGTGAAGTAGGCCGATAATGTTTAGATAACTGCCGATAGATGACGGTTTGAGGGATCTGGCTAAGAAAGCAGCGTATTGCAGTAAGTGCGCCGGGTGTACTGGAACCGGAGTGTAGCCCATGTACGAACAGAAGCGGAGATAGGTGTTGCGATGAGTCTTGTAGGTAGCTTTGGTGGACTCGGCAAACAGTTGTGATCTGTATTGCTGAACTTCGTGGTTAAGTTGGGCCGCCAGGTTCGGGTCTCGAGGATCTGCAAGAGATGAAGCGGTGCCCGTGAATAGACATATGCTTTGTCAGCGGGATGGCGTGTGCGAGAGCTGGCGAAAAGGTATCGCAGAGAAAGGAATAGAAGCTAAGTAATCCCTTTGATTCGTGCATGCGTGAAATAGAATCCGCCAGTGTATGTTTGGCGCCTGGTAAATAAACCGCGGTAATATGAAAATTGTAAAAGGCCGAGAGCCAGAAAAGCGCGCGTAATTCCTGCATTATAACATTGCTAGCCGTAGTTCCTTTGTTTATCATTTGCACAGCCGCTTGATTGTCGCTGTGGATGACGACGCGTTTGTTTGACCATAACCTGCACCACCGTTTAGCCACTTATGTCCAGAAATGCATGCAATGGCGAAAATGGCGAAAAATCGCCAGCTGCTGGCGATTTGAATTGGACGCCAAAAGTGGCCCCTTGGAGGTTGACGATTTTGGCGAAAATGGCGATTTTGGCGAAATTGGCGATTTTGGCAAAAATCGCCATGCATGTAATGGCGAAAGTGGCAAAACTGGCAAAAAATCGCCAGCCGCTGGCGATTTGAATTGGATGCCAAAAGTGGCCCCTTAGAGGCTGGCGATTTTGGCGAAATTGGCGATTTTGGCAGAAATCGCCCTGCATACAATGGCGAAAATGGCGAAACTGGCGAAAAATCGCCAGCCTCTGGCGATTTGAATTGGATGCCAAAAGTGGCCCCTTGGAGGCTGGCGATTTTGGCGAAAATGGTGATTTTGGCGAAATTGGCGATTTTGGCAAAAATCGCCAGAGGGCTGGCGATATGCAGCAAAATATTCAAATTGGATGCCAAAAGTGGCCCCTTCAAAATAGATAACTAAAGAGGTCCTTATAACTGTGAGGCAAATTACTTGCCTAATAAGAGGCCCCAATAACTGTGAGGCAACATTTATCAAATACAATTGAATCAAATATATGACAAAACAGCTTTACCTAACTGTCAAACAACATTATTTTATCAAATACAACTGAATCAAATATATCTGAAAACAACAAATGGAAGTCGTTTCAGTTAAGCTAATATGTATTTGTCCCATGTACTTCACAGGTTAAGTAAACATTTTCTTACTTTCGATGTCGCTTGACTTACCAAACGTGATGTGATGCGCCGAAATATCACACTAGCATCATTTGCTTTTGTATGGTTCATTCCTTTCAAAGACTTACAAGTCCACTAATAACTCGAGGAGAGAACTACCAAGTCCTTGAAATCATAATAATTCCTTGCCATGGACACTCTAACTTTTGAGGTTCAATGTAGACCTTAACAATCCTCACTGGTTACAATTCTCTTCACATTGAGTTCCATTAAATTGTGAGGCATTCTTAACTCAAAAGCGATTGCGAAACGCATGGTTCCTGGCTAAAAGATGCTTTCACGATAACCAGTGTGTGCCCTTCATCCTTTTTTGGTTCTCCGCTATACACATTATCTTCTTCCGTCGTTTTAAACTCTTCACTTTCTTCTCGCACTTACTTGTTTTGTTCTTTAGAGAAACGGTCCCCTAAAAATAACGAAAGCCAAAATGTCCAGCAGCTTGCATGCGCCATTTTGAAATGTGGGAATTCGCTTATTTCAATTCATGTAAACCGGCACGAAATCTCACTTGTGCCCAATACTTCACCGCATTTATTGAACATAAACATTGGATCAAAGTAATAACTTGTTTGTCTCTTTCATAAAACATATCCCATTCAAACTAATTCTGTATCTTTTCATCAACTAGATAAATGAAAAGAGAGTGTACATGTTTGTCTCGTTCTTAAAAAATATGTCCCATTATTGCTTTATGAGGTGGGGCCAGAAATTTAGAAAATGTATTGTTTTTTTTGCGCTGAGACCACCAAACCAATTCTCAGTACAATATGTGTTCCATTAAATTGCTAATGCAAATGCTCGTCGAAGCACGTCAAACCCGGCCTTTTTACCTTCTATTTTAACAATTGCCTGAGAGTCCCTGTGAACGACATTAATCGTTTTGCTTACATAGAGTGACCACCAAAGTCGGCTGGGAATGACATTAATCGTTTTTACTTACATAGAGTAGTTATCCAAAATGGACCATTTCAACATGGCCGCCGCGTGTATATAACAACAACTAAACCTTACACGTTCATGTTCTGTGAAACTGCAATGAACCAGCTCGTTTATATATACTTGTACGATTGAACGCCATTATGACAAACAGGATGGATATACAAGGCAATACGGACCATCTAATTATCTGAAAGCGTAGCCAAGAACCAACCTGGATTCCTCATAACAGATAATGTTGAACTGTCGCTATTCAAACAATGCCTACAAGCCTGGAAAATTAAGGATACCTATCTTGGATTTTTTGGTAAGAAAGTTGCCATGAACATTACGAAGATTACCATTTACTGATAATCGAATACAACTCGTTGGCCATTCGATTTGAATTGAGCAAGAAATTTGTTGTAAGTGGTAATTCCCGACCAAACACTCTTGTCTGGGACGAATTTCAAATCACAAGAGGTTATCAATTAAAGGTAAAAGCATTAAAAACAGATTAATGACACTTAAGTTACAGTAGCGTTGTCATTATTAGTATACAATTATACTATTGGAAACATTTTTATATTAATATGTGGTTAACTATTTGGCAATTAATAGCCATTTCAAAAGGGACCCTTTGCTATGTCATTTCAATTTGTCTTGACAAATTAGGTATTTCATCGAGTAATTGCCATTTCTGCCAAAACACGTTTTAAGAACGAGGCCAACATGCACTCTATATTTTTTTTTTATTTGTGGTTGATGAAAAGATACAGAATTAGTGCACGCCATTTTCGCCAAAATCGTCACTTTCCAAAGGGCCTCTTTGCTATCTCATTTGAATTTTTGTTTACAGTTTGGCGATTTTGGCGATTAATCGCCATTTCTGCCATTTTCGCCAAATACGCCATTTTCGCCAAAATCGCCACTTTCCAAAGGGCCCCTTTGCCATCTCATTTGAATTTTTGTTGACAGTTGGGCGATTTTGGCGATTAAGCGCCATTTCTGCCATTTTCGCCAAATACGCCATTTTCGCTAATATCGCCACTTTCCAAAGGGCCCCTTTGCCGTCTCATTTGAATTTTTGTTTACAGTTTGGCGATTTTGGCGATTAAGCGCCATTTCTGCCATTTTTGCCAAATACGCCATTTTCGCCGAAATCGCCATTTTCCAAAGGGCCCCTTTGCCATCTCATTTGAATTTTTGTTTACAGCTTGGAGATTTTGGCGATTAAGCGCCATTTCTGCCATTTTCGCCAAATACGCCATTTTCGCCAAAATCGCCACTTTGCTAAGGGCCTCTTTGCCATCTCATTTGAATTTTTGTTTATAGTTTGGCGATTTTGGCGATTAATTGCCATTTCTGCCATTTTCGCCAATGCGTGCATTTCTGGACATATCTCCGTTTAGCCGCTAACACTATCGCCAAGGTTTCCTTGTGGTTAATGTGCAGTTGTGTCCATGCTGGGCTGTCCATCGGAAAACTGTGGTAAAACCAGTCTCCCCGGAAATACCCACCGGCTGCTACAGGGCAGGCGTCCGTAGCCACGTCTAGGGTTGGTAAATCGTCGAGAAACAGTCGTGTGCCGTTAAAAACGTTAAGGAAAGTAACCCACCATGCGATGTCGTCACGAAAGGATTGATCCAACCTGAACTTCCCAGCTGGGCGGGGGGCATTCATGGTATCAAGGATTCGTCGCAAAACAGTGCGGCCGCCGTGAACCACGCGACAAGCCCAGTTCAATTTGCCCGCTAGCCGCTGCAACTGCTTTTTGTTCGCCCGCTGTTTGTTTTGAAATCCGATCACCAGGGCCTGGAGCTCAGCCAACTTGTCATCCGGTAAGGTCATAGTGCAAGCTGTTGTGTCCAGCTGAACGCCAAGAAATGTCAAATTCTGAGTAGGAGCTATCAGTTTATGGTCACTAATGGAAAAGCCGAGGTCTAAAAGAAGCTGTAAGAGCGTGTCATACGCGAGCTGACACTGTTCCCGAGTAGCACCTATGACTAAAAAGTCATCGAGGTAAACAATGATGTCGGTGAACCCTCGTCTGGCCATCATCCGACGCACTGATTGCGTGATGCGGTGGAAAATTTCAGGCGAGCTTTTTGCGCCGAAAGGTAAACGCGTATCATAGAAATAGCTAAAGTGCTGATCCCCAGAAAATTGCCATTTACAACCCGTTGCCGGATAGTTGTCCGGGTGAATAGGTACCGAACGATACGCATGTCGAAGATCAATCTTGGCCATGTAATAATTAGGTCTGAGTAATTTGACGGCATCGTCGAGTGTTTGGAACTTAAATGATTCGGTAGAGATATAGTCGTTAACAGCCTGCCCGTGAGGCCGAGAGCAATCGTGAATGAGACGAATTTCGGGTGAATTTGGTTTAGGAATAGCTCCTAAAGCGCTTACGATACGCGGTTTAACAGCCGACAATACATAATTGCCTTGCGCAATCTCGTCTCGTATAGTCTGTTCGACCTTAGGTCTGCTGACTGGATTTGTCGCCGATTTGTAATTGTCCATGTCAACATCCACAAAGCTAGTGCCCGTTTCAATTAATTTAAAGCCACTGCATACGCCATTGCAAAGAAAAGCCGAATCCTCGTCGTCTTTTAGTTCCGAAAGCCAAAGGTCGCGTTTGAGGGGATTAGTGCCTATTGGGAGTCATGAACTGGGTTGCGTGTTTGGGGGCCCATCCAGTTTGTGAGAATACCCGGGGTGCGATAAACCACATGCTTTCCCTGCTACTTTCCGGTTACACACGTGCGCGAAGTTGCAGTTGTGAAGGGTACAACCCCTTGGCCCGTTAAAATTGCGACAAATAACCCTGCCCTCTGAGGTGAAAGTAGCAAAACCCGTACGTGTTGAAGGTGGGTTAGTTTGTGATGGTTTAGTAATGTTAGCCTTGAATATGGGTTGCAACATGACCGTGTGGAGGTGGGGCGAGTCGAAGCTCCATTGAAAATTATAAATAGCCTGCAATTTACGAAACTCATTGTCGTATAGAAGTATTGAACGCCACTCGTACTTCGCAGATAACTCCATTATCTTTACAGTATAGGCGAGGTAATTCTGAATTGCTACTTGGCTAGGTAATTTGCCCTCTGAGAGCAATGTATAAAAAATGCGGGTATTAGCTACGACCCACTGTGATAAACTAACAGTTTCTAATTTGGGCTTTTTGGGCCCATAGGTTACAACAATTTTGGCATGTCCTTGGTTGCCAAGAGTTTCTTCCTCATCTTGAGGGACAATGTTATTAACAAAGTCAATTATCAATAAAGGTTTCTCACCCTTTGCCATTTTCGCTGGTTTCAGGAACATTTCCGTGTTGTTAGACGGTGATTGCCATATCAGGGCACGGTTGAAAGCTTGCGTTGGCCACGTGGCACCATTCATTGGTTGGTCTTGCAAGGGGTCAATGGTTTGGAGGATCTCGTCTAGAGGCGTTTTCCCCCCAACTGCATCATCGAGTTCCAATTTTGATAGATCCCTGGTGGTGAAGGTTCCGGCTCTATCCGCAGTCTGTAAAGGGCTGCTTCGATGCAATGCTTCGATTGCCTGCCTTTTCTCTGCAATCTTTGCGCGAAGTCTCTCCTCACGTTGTTGTCTCCGTATGGCCTGTTCCTCCAGTTCGAGGGCCTTCAGTTCTTCCGTTAGCGTTGCCATTACGTCCTCTTCTTCGAGTGGAGACGCGCCTTTGACCTCTCTCTTGGGGGAGCACTTTTCAAAGCCATCGCAGAATCGGGATGGGATGCCCCAATGGTGGTCGTCAATGGGCGTTTTGCAGCCAGTGCATCTCGCCACTCTTTTTGATGTAGTTTCCATATTGATAACAGACTCACTGTTGCTGTCCATAATCAAAATTTAATCTCAAGGCTAAAACCCGATAGTTGTAATAAAGCTTGCTGCAATAGATGCGCTTGTGTAAAAGCTATGACTGCTGGTTGTATCGGACTAACTTGATACACCCTGGAAAGTTGCGTAAGGCTATCTGATAGGCTAGTGTTAGTCTTATGACTATCACGGGACATACTTTACGTCTTAGTCACAACCTTGTGACCCTCAGGCACATACCATTGTACTAGTGTAATAGCCTGGATAGAATGTAGCAAGTTGGCTCACCAGACCCGGCACCCTATGTCCGTCGACAGGTAGCGGTCTAGACTTATATTAATAAACAAGTTATCAATATCCACTAAATCTTACACGTTTTGGTGTAGATGTTTTGGAGCAGCCTTATTCAGTCACAATAACATTCTCAAGTATGAAAAGACTGTGTGCCTTATTTAATAAATTTGAGGACTGCCAAGGATTCACAAAGAAGCTAGGAGTTGGAAAAGGGGAAGTGAACTCATTGTTGATGAAAGGAAGAATGGAATTATGAAATATAAATATAAAGAAGAAATGTTGGAATTGAAATTCCATTATGGCCATTGGAATGCCTTTGGTATCCTTCATCATTGAAGAGGGAACAGTGTTTTCTATACAGTTACTAATGAGTTGAGGTAGCAACATATATATATATATATATATATATGTTGTAGTTAGTTTTTTTTATCTCAAGTAATTTTTATTTTTCCTTGGTTTCATCTTTATTACCATACCTAAAAACCCTGAGTCGAATACCAATGAAGACAATTGGCAGAAGTCGCATTATCAACTTGGGATCATTTGAGTCACCCTGAATTGCTTTCACTAGATACATAAAGCCATGCAAGATTAGGCGCGAATCTTTACCAGTTAACCTGTAAGTGAAGTCTTTATCTTTAGCTCTGTCCTCAAGGAGCCACCTACCTAGTTGTTTTTTCATTCTCCCTGCTTTAACATCTTGTTCCATGGCCTTTAAATACCTGGACATTGCCAAATTGGAGGGCAAATCATCAAGGCTATTTAATTTTTTGGGGAGGTTACTTACAGAAATAGCAAGATCAAGTAACATTGCATGAAAATGTTGGACACCATTATTCTTAAGGTGAAGTGGTTCAACAACTTCCTTGTCACATAGCTTACCAATCAATGGTTTGAATTCTTGTCTGAATTTTTTTACAGCAATAAATTGAGTTACTTTGGATCTCTTTGTTGATACTGCTAAATGACTAGGTACTTTTTTCTTGAAATCTTCAACCTGTTTTGCAACATTGATTCTTTCTGCATACTGCCAAGGCTTCCACTTACAATCATGAGATTCTCCATACTTCCCATTCAGTGCATTACAGTCATCTTTGGAGACATTAGCAAAGCTAGAAAAATATTTAGCCGCATTACTTAATTCCCCATTTATATATGCAAGGAGTTTCATGTCTCCTGGCAGGAGATCAAAAGAAAAGGTGACATTCTTACCCAATACTGTGCAAGATTTACTCTCTATTTTTTCCATGTCTGTAGCAAGTTTCACTGTAAAACGAGAAACAACCATGTGGTCCTCCTTACAATTAGCTCCAAAAAGCAAAAAATTGTCACTGGGACTAGCTACCCTGGGCCCCACATTCAAAAAACGTATCAGCCATGACATAGATTGATCCCATTTCCCAAAAGGAGCCCCATCACCCCCTATGGCAACCTTAAATGCTCCCTCCCTCTCACTGAACCACACCAGCTTATCCCCAGGTTTCCTGTACTGATCAGTCTCAAAATAGAACTTGGCCAGCAGAAGTAAAAAGTTCTCCAGGTTTCTATAGACCCCATCAACCTGCTGATCAGGTGGAAGGTCGTGGCATAGGGTTTCCCTTATTGAATAAAATTCCCCAACATCAATTTCTTCAATTTTTTTCATTAACAACCGATAGGGAAGGAGTTTAGGTGGTTTCTTGGTGTTGCGGATCACCAAATGACGTCACCTTTAGACCGTTTTGTGTTTCTCACTATCATAAGGTTCAAGTTTTTATTCAACCTTTACAAATCCTCTTTTCGGCAAACGAATGCAAAATTTCTGTCGGTTTGTCAGTACCGACAAATTCACTGACAACTTTTGACTTAATTAAGCAAGGGTTCAACTGACATGAACTGACAAACCGACAACTGACAAATTTTGTCGGTTTGTCAATACCGACAAATTCACTGACAAATTTTGACTTAATTCAGCGAGAGTTCAACTGACATGAACCGACAAACCGACAACTGACAAATTTTGTCGGTTTGTCAGTACCGACAAATTCACTGACAACTTTTGACTTAATTAAGCAAGGGTTCAACTGACACGAACCGACAAACCGACAACTGACAAATTTTGTCGGTTTGTCAGTACCGACAAATTCACTGACAACTTTTGACTTAATTAAGCAAGAGTTCAACTGACATGAACCGACAAACCGACAACTGACAAATTTTGTCGGTTTGTCAGTACCGACAAATTCACTGACAAATTTTGACTTAATTAAGCGAGAGTTCAACTGACATGAGCCGACAAACCGACAACTGACAAATTTTGTCGGTTTGTCAGTACCGACAAATTCACTGACAACTTTTGACTTAATTAAGCGAGAGTTCAACTGACACGAACCGACAAACCGACAACTGACAAATTTTGTCGGTTTGTCAGTACCGACAAATTCACTGACAACTTTTGACTTAATTAAGCAAGAGTTCAACTGACATGAACCGACAAACCGACAACTGACAAATTTTGTCGGTTTGTCAGTACCGACAAATTCACTGACAAATTTTGACTTAATGAAGCAAGAGTTCAACTGACATGAACCGACAAACCGACAACTGACAAATTTTGTCGGTTTGTCAGTACCGACAAATTCACTGACAAATTTTGACTTAATTAAGCGAGAGTTCAACTGACATGAACCGACAAACCGACAACTGACAAATTTTGTCGGTTTGTCAGTACCGACAAATTCACTGGCAACTTTTGACTTAATTAAGCAAGGGTTCAACTGACATGAACCGACAAACCGACAACTGACAAATTTTGTCGGTTTGTCAGTACCGACAAATTCACTGACAAATTTTGACTTAATGAAGCAAGAGTTCAACTGACATGAACCGACAAACCGACAACTGACAAATTTTGTCGGTTTGTCAGTACCGACAAATTCACTGACAAATTTTGACTTAATTAAGCGAGAGTTCAACTGACATGAACCGACAAACCGACAACTGACAAATTTTGTCGGTTTGTCAGTACCGACAAATTCACTGACAACTTTTGACTTAATTAAGCAAGAGTTCAACTGACATGAACCGACAAACCGACAACTGACAAATTTTGTCGGTTTGTCAGTACCGACAAATTCACTGACAAATTTTGACTTAATGAAGCAAGAGTTCAACTGACATGAACCGACAAACCGACAACTGACAAATTTTGTCGGTTTGTCAGTACCGACAAATTCACTGACAAATTTTGACTTAATTAAGCGAGAGTTCAACTGACATGAACCGACAAACCGACAACTGACAAATTTTGTCGGTTTGTCAGTACCGACAAATTCACTGACAAATTTTGACTTAATTCAGCGAGAGTTCAACTGACATGAACCGACATGAACGGTCAAAGGGCCAGTAAAGTAAAAACGGAAGTACACGCATGATGTTGCCGGCACGATCCGTGTTTAATAATCTGATCTTTACACAGTATCATTATATGTCCATGCCTTTCACATAATTTTTGGGACCAAAAGCAATGTGAAACCACCATGATAAGGCCTAGGAGCACAATCGACAAAACTCAGCAATATATAATACATTTCAAGTGTAAATCTCCGATCACCTTTATAGCCTTATAGTCTAATCGTAGATGTAATATATAGATTTAGCCAAGCCTAAAAGCGGAGCTCCCGATTTCATTACAATAATAATAACGATAATAATGATGATGATGAAGATCGTTTTATTCGCACTGGTACACAATACGATATAACCTCGTTGCAAATACTGATACCCCCCAGTCGGTATCGGGATGTAATCTAGCCTACGTGTAGCCGCAACCCACTCCCGACAAAGGAAGAAGAGGAGTCAAAGAAAACTACGAAAAAAGTAACACGTAGTTAGATAAGGTTTAAAGAGCAGGAAAGAAAAAGGTCTTAAAAGTTGAAACTAAAACTAAAACTCTATAACTTTAAAACAGCACAAGAAAAGATTAACTTATCCCAGGTGAATTCACACAACAAAGTTATATATGGTATAATAAATACATTAATTTCATATACTGGCAATGCAGAATGAAGAAATAAATTCAGGAAGATCACCACAGTTATCAATGCAACTTTGGCACTGTACCTAACGTACCTAACCATTCATATAGTCATTCTCCAATTTCCACCGCAGCTGGTCAATTAGCCTGGCAATTCCTCAGAGATTGTGGTGGGAAACAGTTAGATGTCATGTGACCTCGAAGTAACTAATGAGAATGGTGTTGGGAAATATTTAGATTCTTGGAAAACAAAATTAACTGTTTCCCATGGGCCAAGTCTTTAAGTGATTTGTGATGTTAATATTTTAAAAATTTATAGCTGCATGGAAATTCATTAAACCTCCCTGGAAGGTCAGTTGTTGGTCATTCACGGGTAATTGTGCACTGTTACCCTCTGATGTGAATGATTTTTGCGATGTTGCCTGCTTAGAGAATATTGGCACCAAAAAGTTTCATTGTTAGATGTCAGGTGACATTGCAATAACCAATGAGTGTGCACATGGTTGGAAAAAGAAATTTCCAGCTATAATAACAATGTTTCTTAATATATCATTGTTGTTGGAGAAAAAAGGAATGGACTTGATTCAAGTAAATAAAATCTTTTCTTCTGTCATCCTCCGTTTCCACTTCACCAGGCTTTGGAAACTCATAGTCCACACCAACTGCCCTTGCTCTAGCAATTAGGCGGTCATCTTCTAAGTGGCTACTATTATTTACTTCTGGAAGAGGTTGCTGTGTTTCCTGCACATTGCTTGCTCCCTCAATTGGGCCATTTTCTACTGCAGGAGTGTGTTGTTCCAACTCTTCTCCTAGTAAATGAATTATTTGTATTAACCAACTACACAATTCATATAAGCTATGGGGCTAGTGGATTCTATTTTTATCTTGCCTGATGGATAATAGAGTTGTGATTCTTGGGCTAACAGATGCAAGCTACAGCCTTCCCGAAGGACAAGCACAAAACTGACCTCCTTTTCTTCGCACCCTAGTACTGCATGCTTGTATAACTGTACAAGAATTACTATTATAAAGCTGTATCTGTGGAAGTGTTCTCAAAACCTGATTTCAAATAGAAAATACACAATATTTCTACTTTTGAAACTTCGGATAATACAACAACCTTGACAATCATTTTCTAAGTGCTGATATTTCATAAACCAGTCATCAAATATAATGGGAGTGACCCAACCAATGAACTCATTATTATAATCCAAAAAATAATTATCTCTATGAGAATTCAATGTATTTTAACTTTGTCCTAGTCAAAGTAATGCAACCCTAAGGTAAGTTTTCCCATAATAATAATGCACGATCAAATACAAACAGAACAAAAATCCTACAATCCAGTCATGGAGAATTAAGTACAGACATGATGACTTGTCATGTTTACCACAACAACAACACTTGAATTACATGACAAAAGGTCTAATCAATGAATTATACAGTGTTTTTGTTACAAATAAATGTGATGAATTCTGGGACTCATCTTGTGAGAAATCATGAGTCCCAGTCCAGAACCAATGAGTCCCTGTTAAAAAAAATGAGTCCAAAATGGCAAATGTTTGGGCCTTTATGTACCAGCCACAGACAGTTAATCTGAAGACACACTCCAAAACTCTGTATTATAGTATACTGAAATTAAAATATAGTTCTTCTATTTTAAAGCAGAAGTCAACAAAGGCTAAAACAAATATGCATCACTAAACAACAACCATAACTGCCACAGAAATTACACGTACGGGATATTTCTACAAATACACACGTTCAGATCGATATATCCATGAATTATTTTATGTCTTTGGCGATTTTTATGTGTCAGGAACATAGATAGAATGCAGAGGTAACAAAATCACTCATTATATATAGCTGCTCTTTTGAGTCCATGTAAAAAATATATATATGAAAGTTTTAACATTCTTATTTGTTACACACACAC
This sequence comes from Porites lobata, assembly GCA_942486035.1. NCBI lineage: Eukaryota > Metazoa > Cnidaria > Anthozoa > Scleractinia > Poritidae > Porites > Porites lobata. Next base: position 808,563 of record CALNXK010000124.1, read on the forward strand.
GCCCACCCACACCTTTATTAATTTCAAAATCTTGGTTACAAAAATGAAAAAAAAAACAACCCACAATGAATGAATAAATAAAAATAATCAGGTAAATTCATAAAATAAAATATTGAGAAAAAAAGTGTTACAAGAAAAAGGAAAGATTACTTAGGTAAGACAACAGAGCATAATTAATTACACCAAAAAGGGGGAAGTTTTAAAAGTATACATGCTTCCCACCAGCAAATTGTGGCACTTAATTAGTTCTGATAAATTTCTATTGTTTATTGGCCCAATCACAGTTTTTCATTCTCTGATAAATTTGCATTATATTTCTTTCTTTTTGCATTATGTTTCCTTGTTTTTGCATTGTGTTTACTAAAATGTACACTGCTCTATGCCAATCAAATTCACAGAGAAATTTTTTCATGTATATTATTAACTTTCATAATAAAATACCATCTACCATAAACAACTACCGGTATATCAGTACCTGCTGAATGACTTTGCTCTTGTTCACCTGGCAGAGAGCTTTCCATGCTACATTCAAGTTGGAGGACTTCACTTTCATATTCTTCTATGGCTAATATAAGAAGATAAGATATAATCTTAATAAGTTGGGCAAGCAGATTGTGACACCTGAGGCTGATTGGTTCTTATATATTTCTATTGTTCAGTGTTATCCAGAAGTTTTAGAGTACCCAGCTCCCAAAGCAAAGAAACTGGTGCCTGACACCAAGCACTGATAAAGCGAGAGTACTGTATCTAAGGGAGGGGTTTGGGGGCATTAAGCCCAGAGATCTGAGAAGTTTTGCTCGTTATTTACAAGCTTTTCCAGAGTTCTCCCAAGAACCAAGTGAGTTATCATGCTGGTAAATCCATAGAAAATGTGGTCTTTTACTTTTATAAAATAACTTTAAAGCATGTTTCAGTTTACTATGAGATTACCAGCACAATAAACTATTGCTTTTTAACCAATCAGAATGCATGTACTATCTTAGTTATTTTATAATTAAAAAATATTATCTGGCAATGTCTCATCAAAAATCATTCAGTAAATATATCGATAATACCATTAGCAAAAGGCAAATTGTCATACACCAACGAGCTTTTTGTACAACAAGCTATTGTTTTTGTTTCTTTTAGGACCTTCTGAAAAATTCAAGATAAAAGGTACAGACAGTTTTTTTTACTGTTTTGAGTCATAAGAGTAGCCAGCGAAACCACCAGTCGCCTGCGCTTCTGGAGAACACTGATTGTTCACAGGTTTTCATTCTCTGAGAAATTTGCACTTTATTTCCTTATTTTTGCATTATGTTTCCTTGCTTTTTTTACTGTGTTTACTAAAAACTGCACTGCTCTAAGCCAATCTCATTCAAGAAATTTTTCCATGTATATTATTAAGTTTTATAATAAATACCATCTACCATGAACTATATCAGTACCTGCTGATTGACTTTGCTCTTGTTCACCAAGCAGAGAGCATTTTCTGCTACATTCAACCTGGAGGACCTGACTTTCATGTTCTTCCATGGCTAAGAAGATAAGCAAGCAGATTGTGACACCTGAGGCTCATTGGTTCTTATATATTTCTATTGTTCAGTGTTCTCCAGAAGTTTTAAAGTAGCCAGCTCCCAATGTAAAGTAACTGGTGCCTGATACCAAGTGCTGGTAAAGCCGAGAGTACCGTATCTAAGGGGGGGGTTTGGGGGCATGAGACCCAGAGATCTGAGAAGTTAAGCTGGTGGTTTACAAGCTTTTCCAGTCTTCTCCCAACATCCCAAGTGGGTTATCACACCAGCAAACCTTTAGAAAATGTGGTCTTTTACTTTTATAAAATAACTTTAAAGTATGTTTCAGTTTTCTATGATTTTACCGGCACAATAAACTATTGGTTTTTAACCAATCAGAATGCACGTACTATCTTAGTTATTTTATAATTAACAATTATTCCACGAGGGCACGTTGGATATGAGATGGAAAATAGCCAACGAGACGCATAGCGCCGAGTTGGCAATAATCATCTCATCCAACAAGCGCAAGTGGAATAATTATTTTATTTAAAACGCCCACAAAATCTCTTTGAATCTTGTTAGAACAAACCAGAAAAGACAAGGGAGTTCCGCTATTCACATGTCACATGTCTATCAGAAGTGTCAACGCATGAACCGACTCGCCTGAACTGGATGAATGAAAAATCAAAACATTGTAAAGATGAACACTTTTAAAAACTCATCGAGATTCTAGGATTTTACACAGCGGGACAGCTAAAAAAATGTGAAGAAAAATAATTTTTAACAGCCATCAAAATTACCGTGAATTTGGATTTTTGGAGCAGTTACAAAAGTAAGAACAACGGAGAAAAACTATTACCTTGGTCGCTTGTTATGACGTTGTTTGAAGCCACAAGCTGGTTTTGCTGAACAAGAAAAGAAGCTTTACTGACGCCTCGATTGCTGTAGTGAATGGCTGCATAGCGTGTATTCTAGTTGCTTGTGATTTATATTCTTCATGTCGGATAAACAAGCCGCAGCTATCTATCGGCAAGTGCCTCAGCGAGTGGCTTCACAACCATGAATAAACAACACCTGTCTTCTTTTGTAGCTGTTCAAGGCACTTTAGTTCCATGTATTTTCATGTGTTTTTCGATAAACTTTCAAACAAGCTCTTGTGGCTTTTTTGTTTGTTTGTTATTTTCCCGATGAAATTGCATGTTCTAGTATTCTAAGAAATGAATTAACACGATTTGCTTCGGGTGCCATTTTATCCTTTGCGGAAAAAAATGGAACTTACGAAAAATTGAAGATAAAAGTTACAGACAGTTTTTTTTATGTTTTGACTCATAAGAGTAGCTGGCACTTTGGAAAAGAGTTCCCAGTGAAACTGCCAGTTGCCCACACCTCTGGAGAACACTGATTATTTATTAGCCAATCACAGGTTTTCATTCTCTGAGAAATTCGCACTTTATTTCCTTATTTTTGCATTATGTTTCCTTGTTTTTGTACTGTGTTTACTAAAAACTGGCTAAACAAAGGGGCGGTATTTGCTAGATAGTGAGCTTTTGTTATGAGCCGCACTAGACGCTTTTGCAAAAGGTAAATACAGTTTAGGTTGGAACAGTAGGTGGAGGACCAGGCGACATTTCAGTATGTTAAGAAAGGATATACAAAAGGTGACAATGATTTTGAAAACATTTTAAAATGACATTGTAGAAAACCTTTTTTGCAGTTGTTGTGTTACAATTTGACGATAGTTGTTACGTAGATGCGAAAAAACATCCCTTAGCCTCGTTTTCAACTCGCAATTCCACACTGAATACCTCTCTTCGTTAACCAATCAGAATACGTGATTTTACTCAATTATGCAATTCTATAATAAATACCATCTACCATGAACTATATCAGTACCTGCTGAGTGACTTTGCTCTTGTTCACCAGTGCAGAGAGCATTCCATGCTACATTCAACCTGCAGGACCTGACTTTCATGTTCTTCCATGGCTAAGAAGATAAGATAAAATCTTTAGTTGGGCAAGAATTTTCCCTCACCCCTACATACACCTATTGTTCAAAGAAAACATGTCAGAACAATACTGAGCCAAAAGTTGTGATTTCTGGTTTAACTCTTATGGGGAATTGTTTTTAAGAATAAACGAGCTGAGCTTGACAATATTCCTGGAAATATTATTTACTACACTGTACCCTCCAATGAATGAACAACTTGATAACCACACTCAAAACTGGTTTATAATATTTCCCCATCTCTGAACACAAGGAGTTTTTGAGCATTTACGATCACATAATTTTTGTCTTAATTTGGCTATTACTGCAAAGTACAATGTCTTCAATACAGTAAAAACCTAGCTGTGACTAAGAACCTGGTTTTTAGGAACCTGTTTGGCTAAACTTGCCAGTTATAATTAGGCCCCAGGCTCTATACAAGAACCTGTTTAGCCCAATATTTGACACACATCTTTATTTCCTCAAATCTATAAAAAAAATTCTATACACCTGGAAAATATTCAGGTGAACCTCTTTGGGAGACATAAGCTGCAATGTTTTTTTTCCTGCAGAAAATAAGAACCTTTTCATTTTAGAAAAATAGACAAATTTTTTGCCAATAACTATTTTTGTAAGAACGTACGTGTTAATGCAATGGGAAAATCCAGGTTCTTACCTACGAGTTTTTACTGTCTTTTGACCGGTCCGAGCTAAAATTTGTTTGGCAGGTAATAATTTATTTTGACCGGTTAGTAACTAGACATGACCAAGCTTACAGTCAAACCAGGTCAAGCGTTCCCGTCGCTAACGAACTAATGAATTCATTCACGGAAAAATGATTTCGTTTGTTGATTCAATAATCCATTCATAAAATGAACAATCCAATAGTCATATTTAGCCTCGATTCCATAATCGAATGTTGATTCGATTACTGTTTTTTGAAAAATTACACTTTCCACAAGTTGACCTCAGAATTTTGTTTTTTCCTCTTTTTTTTCTGAGAGTCGAGTGCTGATGAGTTCTGAAGTTCAAACCCAAACAAACTGTTACATGTACGCCAGTTTGCTGCCAATAATCAGTGCAATAGACCTAGGCCTGACCTCTTAGAAAACACGACGGTCAAACTGAGGTCAGTGTATGTGCGGTGATTGGTGGATTTCGATCCTCGGCCTTTGTCAGTTTCTTTGCGTTTGCGGTCTGTCTATTCTAGCTGTTATTTTGATTAAAGGCAATGAAAAACGCAATCGTAAACGGCAGGAAAAGGGAAGCAAATACGATTGAACACAACAGACAAGAATAAAGAACAGGTAGATTTTGTTCATAAACCAAATCAACATTTGATTATTGAATCGAGGTACAATTTGACCGTTGGATTATTCATTTTATGAATGGATTATTGAATCAACTAACGAAATCATTTTCCCATTAATGAATTCATTAGTTTGTTAGCGACGGGAACGCTTGACCTGGTTTGACTGTAAATTTGTTTGGCCTGTCAACATTCAAAAATAATTTCTAACCCTGGCTGCCCTCCTTATTTACATAGATCTCCATATATATTCTTAAACACTCGAAGACAGGTATCTACAAAATGGAAAAGCCTAGATTTATAGTAAAATAATAAAAGTTATTTCAATTACAAGAGGGAGAATAGATCCTTCAAATTCTGTTTATCCTGAATAAAACAAATAGAGGTAAGCTCGAACAATCTGCACCAAAACGCTCTTTCAACAGACATTGAAAATCTTCAAATTCAAGGTGCTCTCTGCTCTCTTTTCAGAAAACATAACAACGCTTTCACAGACCGTATAATTTACAATCCTCTAACACTGAATCATTTTAACTTGTCACAGAGGCCAGAGTCGCCGAAAATTTACATAAGGAGTTATCATTCATTCAGCGATGCATCGGACACATGGCAATGGTTATAATTTTCGATAAAATTTCATTAATACAATTTAAGATTACCTTATTTTCCGCGCCAGAAACAACGAAAATACACCGAGGAGCACGAATTATAAGGTTACTCTATAATTTTATCTTGGACGCGACTGTCTTGTTAAAGTGAAATTTCAATCATATCGTTTCTCTTCAACGAACTTGGAGGACACAGGTCAACTTCAATTGGATGATAAAAGTATCAACTCTAGACTGCGTGACAACAAATGACGTGTGGTGATTGGTCCAAAAAAACTGATGCAATTACAAAGAGGTTATTGATTAACAAACAAAACAAAAGCTACCTCTGTTTTCGTAAAATCCCCGATTCTTATAACAGAAAGCTAACCTCGGCAAAAATTCGCTCACCTTCTCCTCCTTCTCGTTCGTTTTTCGTTTATACGACGCCTGTTTTCCCTTGCTGTCTCTCGCTCCCTTCTTCGCCGCTCGTCGCTTATTAGGCGTCTATTTTCTCTTTTCTCTCGTTCATTCTCCAGTTGCTCTTCAGTGAAATTTTGTCGCCTTTCCCTTTCTCTTTCTTGCGCTTTTCTCCGTTGTTCGTCAGTAAAATTTTGCCTCCTTTCTCTGTTTCTCTCTTGCTCTCTCTCGCGTTGCTCCTCAGTAAAATGTTTCCTCCTTTCTCTGTCCCTTTCCTGTTCTCTCTCCCGTTGCTCATAAGTAAAATTGCGCCTCCTTTCTCGACTCTATCCCTTTCATGTTCTCTCTCCCGTTGCTCATCAGTAAAATTGCGCCCGGGAATTGCGCCTCCTTTCTCTATGCCTTTCCTGCTCTTTCTCCCGTTACTCGTCAGTAAAATTGCGCCTCCTTTCTCTGTTTCTTTCTTGCTCCCTCTCCCGTTGCTCGTCAGAGCAGTTTCGCCTCCTTTCTCAAGCTCTCTGCCGCTCTCTCTCTCGTTGAGCTTGGCTTGCTTGCCGCCTACTTTCTCGTTTTCTCTGCCTCTCTTTATCTCTATACTCCAAACTAGAGGGCATAATAAATAAATAATGTAGAAAATACGGATGTATAAAAAATGTCAACCGACACGAAAAATTTCTTTTTTTCTCAGTTGACGTTCCTGAACTTCTAATAGAGTTGTTTATGCTTCACAAAACGCGGGTTGCCATTCGTTTTCGCGCCAAAAAACCCTCACCACAGACTACCCGAAATTTTGCGTTGGCATGCCTGTGGTGCGGACGGACGGTCGGGCGGGCGGTCGGTGTACGGTCACGTGATTACCAAATTTTCTCGGATGGGTAGTTTACCATATTTTGTTACCCATGGTGCTCCGCTGCGCGCTTCGCGCGCGAGAGCTCCGCTAATAATCTCATTTTGTGTTTCTTTTTGAATAAATGCGCATACCTAAATTTCAACTGAAACCATTCAATTACAGCGTAGAATGGCAAGTATATGACATTCCTGTTGTCAAATCAAGTATCACTATAGAGCCTCTGTATGGGCACTTGCCGACGTCCATTTTGTTTCTCGTTGTTTTTCCATCCATCGGTTTTGCAGGCGAAATAGTGGCCTTTAATGGAATTAATTATTTTGCACTGTAAAGCTATAGCTAATAGCGAGCTCAGAGCATCACAACGAAGACGAAAAGTGGAAAATAACCAAAACAAAATTTTTGTAAGTGCATCACGCCGGACTAACGTTTTCAAACTTTATTGAAAAGGTAGCGATCGTCGCTTTAATCTCTAACATGGTTGCCTTACCAATCTTTGAGGTATCGTCACCACTTCGGTTTCTTTGTGGGAAATACCCATTCAGAGGCGTCTTTAATAACATAACGGTAAAGTAAATAAACGCAACTTGGTTGAAATATCATAAACTTCCTACCTGAGTAAACTTTAAAACTAGACCCTTATAAATATTTACCGTCTAATACAGTAAACAAAAATCACTGGTTGTTCTTTAATTTCCAAATAGCACTGTGTTTTAATACAATTCATCCTAAGAGCATGGAAAGTACAAATGTAAAAATGAGCATGCTTATAGGGAGAATTTGTTGTTCAGCATTTGCAAAACTTCAGATACGGCAGGAAAAGGGTTCATACATTGTACCAATCTGATTTGTTTGTATACGCCGACAGAGTAAGACCTCGTATACGCTTTACGATATACTACAAATGTGATATCTTTGTAAACGGCTCGAATAATAGTGGTAGAGTAAGATTGCGAAACTTCTAAATATAATCACCCATTGTTTTGTCTTCTTTTACTCTACCTCCAGAATCTGAATGTCGGGGACTTTCAACAAGGACAACAAGTTCCTTTTTTGAAAAGGCCCCTAGATACTCAGCTTTCGGTGTATTCTATAACATGATCCGCTCTAAGTGGAACAACAGAGGATCATACTGTCTGTTCTATACCAGTGTCACCAGCTTAATTCCTTTACAGCTAGAGAAGTGTTTTTCTTGCGTGAAGCACTAATAATGTGAGTTTGAAGATAATACTTAAAAGGAAGCATTACTCACTTAAATTGTTAGTGGTTCACTCAAGAAGTGATCTGAAGAGCGCAGCCTCCTTGCAGTGATGGGTATATTTTGCGCTCACTTCCTTCTCACTCTTTTCAGACACAATTAGCCCTTTTAAATTCGTAGTTTTTCTAGTGACGTCTACCAAGGCATTATACATTTCATGCAAGTCACTGGTGGTAAAGGTATCCTTCGTCTGCTCAAAATGCTTCAATGTATGAACGAACAAACAATGTTCCAATTTCGTCCACCCACTGACCTTTAGTCCCTCTCCTCTCTCTTTCAAAAAACATAGCGATGACTGCTTGCTTCTCTGAGATGCATGTTTTGCTCTTTTCCTTGGTCGCTTGATGTCCTCCGATTTCCATTCTAGTCTTTTTCCGTATATATTGCCACAGTTTTTACATTGGCAGGAGGCAGAACAGCTCTCCTTTCTGTTAAAGCATTCGCAGCGACAAGAAAACTTGCCAGGGGGAATCTGACAACGCATTTTTGACAAATTTTTTCTATCCCTGCCTTGGCCACAGCGGCAACCGAAGTTTTGGACTTCATTGGAAAGAGGGGGTACTTTTTCACTCGCCTCTTTTTCTTCAGGTGTCAGTTGTGTACTGATGGGATGCAATTGGCGATGTCATAGTGTCCTGGACCTTGTTGGGTGTATGCCAGAAATATGGGCTTAGCGTCAGGAACCTGCTCTCGTGGGCTGATGGCCACAAGGGGAAAATTGCGGATAGACGTAAACATAACGATCGGCAGTCGCAAGACATTAGCGAGTCCAAGGGGCATTGCATCTCCAAGTCCCCCGCCAAATACGCCAGGTTTTTCATAAGCAAGAATGTCTTGTTCGTTTTCGTACAAGTTTTTTAATCCGTAGTATTCTTCATTCTGTAGCCACTCGGAAACCATGAGTTTTCGTAATTTCGTCACCGCCTCCCAGGGAACAGTCGTGACAAACAATCCAATACAGTTCAGATGGTTAGATAATGTAGTTACACTGTCAGATTCCAATAAACGTTGCACTTCAAGAAAAATTGCTGCTAGAAGACAGTCCCCATCACCTTCCACTGGACACCTTTTGAAACCATACGACTTTAAAACAGTCTTCAATCTACTTTCATGTTCATCTCCATGGTTCTCATCGTTGTTTGGAGTTGTAAATGGAAAACCTTTCAACACATCATCCATAAAAGAAAGATCACGAAATTCAAACGAGTTGGACTTTGTCAAACTTGAAATATCTTCTGCCAGATTAAACATGCAAACGCTTCTGTACAAAATATCTACTAAATTGTTGTCAAGGGTAATATCGTGCTCTTTAGTCTGATCATCCTCTTCTTCGTTTTGACTGGCACGATGCTCTTTTTTATCGTAAAGAAAATTCAAAAGATCTTCTGAGTTACTAGTCAGAGGTTGACACGTATTTTGCTCGTTCTCCTCGCTAATGACCCTTCTTTGATTGATCCCAATGCCAAACACTTCTCGAGTTCCTCTTCAGAAAGGTATTTTCTGGTTAACTTTCTCTCTAAGGGAGAAATGGTAGGGGGTATGGATCCCTTTTTGGCTGGGGTGGTTGACTTCCGCTGATTCCAGGAGTAAAAGAACTGAGTTAAAATAGCCAAGGCAAGGATCACTCCAATTCTATTTTTCTTCAAGTCCTTGTTTAGGGATCTAGGTATATGAAATCATCATGGTCAAAATGAAATATTCCAGCGAGTTACGGTAACATTATGCTTTTTATACTCTTTTTAAGAAACTACTAAACACTTACCAAAAGATACTCCCAAGTTGGCGTGAGGGTTTCCTCGCGATGACAAGTACTTTAAACATGATTTGTTAGCCCTTCGCTTTAACAATGTTTAAAAATTTTGGTTTTCTGCGCAACAATTATAGTTATTGCGAGAAATTTACAGTCAATCGCAAAGTGGCATTTTTGACGAGTACCGATAGAGCGTTGCGATTTTTTCAGGTTCTTTTTCAGCCGCCTTGGTTGTTCATTTAACAGTCAGAATCACATCTTTTTTTACATCTATCCATTATCAGATAATATTGCTCTGTCTACTGCATTCTGAAGAGTTTTCTGTATGTGGACATGAACAGATGGCTTTCCAACAAACTTTCAAGCAGTTTCACCAATTTTATTTGCGCTTAGTTGATAGACACAGTCAAAATCTAAAGGAAAGCAACAACCTAAAAGCATTGGGTGCTAGTTAATCATACTTTGCGCCAGTTCCTCCCTGTTGGCGCCTGCCTTATTATTACAAGCCGTATCGTTCTATAGGCCCTTTCCAGGACTTGGTCACGTGACCATTCTTAAGATATTATGAGATACACCTCTAAAAATGCCTTAGATGGAAAGAACACGAGAAAATTAGTCAGAGGGCCAATTTTGAGGAGCCTGTCACATAAGGATTTGTATGAAAAAAGTTGCTGAAACGCATGGAGTGCGGTGCAGCGATTTTTTCCATACCAATCCTTATAATTTTCCAGAAATTCAAGCAGCTATAAAATCTTTGTCTTGTGTGTCAGTCTCCTCAAAATTGGCCTTATAGCTAATTTTATCGTGCTCTTTTTATCTAAGGCATTTTTAGAGCCGTATCCCATAATTTTTGCTTACGAATGGTCACGTGACCAAGTCCCTCAAAGGGCCTATTAGTGTCGCAGAAACAAAATGTTCCGATTACTTCGCGACTTTTGATTTTGTTACAGTGGTAACTGCATTCAAGCCTGCACATTCCTCTATCAACTCACCTGTGCATGTTCTCATTTCTGTTGGTTCCCACACCACTGGGGATATTTGAAAGACATCCTTTGTTTATGTGTTTCTCAAGTTTCTTAATTTCTTCATGCACCTTATCCGTCAGAACAGGGATGCCATTGTACTTGACTGGACTCCATTTACTTAAAAATTCTCGTAAGTTCCGCAGAATAATTTCAGGGGATGGTGTCGATTGAAGCCGCTCCTCTCCGTTATCTCCATCTTGCCTAACGATTTTCGAAAACTCCTTCAAACATCTCCAATGAAAAGGGTGTTTCTTAGACATTGCAAGTCCTATCCTTTGTACAGCATGGAAAATATCTAGTTTTACCTGTATGCAAGAGCCAAAAGTTTTCTGAAGTTTATTCCGCCAATGACAGCAATTATCAATGCAAATGCCCTGCGGTAAACACCCTTTCTTGTCGAGTCTTGCCTTTAAGGAGGTTAATAAAGTCTCGATGGTGGAGTAAGACTGGCCATAAACTAATTGCCAAGTAACCACTTGACCAACTTCGTTCATTACCGCAAAGAGGGAATCGTACTGCTTCATCCACTTCCCGTTACGAAGTACTCCTATATTGCTTGCCACCTTAAAGGTGTGGTCACAAGACAACCATGATGCAGTTATTTTCCTCATCTCATTGTGAAAAAACTCCTCGTTTTCTTTAAAGTACTCAATATAGAAATGTGTAAGCAAGTCGTTACTCAGTGGTGTGTCAACATGTTCAGGTACAACATTTTCGGGCCACAACTTACGGTCACGGCTATAGGCATATTCGCTCAAATAACGCTGACAGTGACGTTCTCTTCTTACCTCCCGTAAAAACAGTTCAATTTCCAAAAATGACATTCCAACATTTACAAGCTTTAAAATCTGATATAGGAGATCTCTCGTTATACCAGCTTTATGCAATAGAACAAATGGTACAACCGCCGGATCAGGAAATTGTGCTAGGACTGCGGGATGAGTTGCCGCAAAGCAATGTCTTCCATCTCTTTGGCAAACGTAGTACACCGTTACAAGAAGACAGATTTCTCCACTGTCATGAATGGTTCTTGGTTTTTTACGCTCAGTGGTGCCGTTGGTCCAGAATGAAGTTTTCACGAGTTTTCCACCGCAATGTTCTTCGCAGCACGGAATTCCATGAGGAAAAAAACCGGGAAACTGAACCTCGGGTTGCCAAATGATAACAACAGGGTATTTAAAATATGCTGGTTCTTCAGAAGAATCGCCATGCGCGGAAGTAGGAACACAATGCCTTAGGAAAGGCAACGGGCTTGGAGGAAACTGAGAACTTGAGTGCAGTTCAATAACATTTTTTATATACGCCGAGACTTTGTCGTCCACGCCGTCTGAAATATTTACTACTAGAAGGAATGTAAAGAGAATAAACGTGGAGAATTGACTTGCTTCCGACATGACTAAGTCAAGGCAAAATGAAACACGGTGAACAACACGAACACGAGGCGTGGGAACGCTTGTAAGTGATTGGTGGATTTTGGCCTCCACTTTTATTACTGCGCTTTTCACAAACATGCGAACTCTATGGGCGCGATCCATTCAACCAACATTCAGACCGGTCCGACCGGGAAAAGAGGACCATCTCAAAAGGTGGACCTGTTTTTTCGTAACTTTTCCGGTTGGACCGAACCGATCCATTGAGTTTTGGACCGAAATTTCCGGAAAGTTTGGTTGAATGGATCGCGCCCTAAAGTTCAAAAACCGCCTTCACAATTGCGTTTTTCGCTGCCGTCAATCATAATTACGATCACAAGCAACGAACCTGGAAACACAGGGCGCTTTCCATTTAGTCAAAATTTCCGGAATTTCCGGTTCGGCGGTAAATGGAACACGTTTCGTCGGTTCGTCCCACTGGAAAATTTCCAGAAAAAGTGGAAAATCTAAAAAGGTGGTCCCGTTTTCCCGGTTGGAATTTCCGAACGGAATGTCGTGTTCCATTTACGTTTCTCGTAGTTTGTACCAGTTCCAGGTCCACGGTCGGGAAACGCCACGTACCGGGGTTTACGACCAAATGAAACAACTTTTTACCAATCGGAAATTCCACTTTTGCTACCACCGAAATTTCCGGGTTTTTTTCCTAAATGGAAAGCGCCCACAGAAACACACAAAACGGATCGAAATCCACCAATCACAAATCACAAACCTTGACCTTTTGAACCCGCTAAAGTAAAGTTTTGTTTCCTAAGAGGTTCGTTAAGATGATTGACGGCAGCGAAAAACGCAATCGTCAGTTGGCTTTTGAACATCGTTGTGATTGGACAATATTCTTGCAAGTGCACTGGTTCTGGTAGTCGGCACTGTATAAAAGCATTATTGGTTGAAAATTTGCGCGCACTTTTTTAACATTTACTCCGCGTTAATAGTGTAGTTGGACGACTTTCGTTTGTGTAGTAAACTGTTCATTTCGTCCTTCAGAGCGCTTTTGACAAACAAGATAGAACAGTCAACGTGGTAAAAGCTCTGAGCAAATTTGCTAGCAAAGGTAAGATGTTTCGGCTGTAACTTAAAAGCAAACACTGTCGGCATTCCTTTCGCGACCTACATCTAGTGTTTTATTTGTTTGCAGCCAATCACGTACAGGGCAGGTGGACCGTAGATTTTCAACAAATTTCTAATCTTGCAAAAATGCAATACCGATTCTAGGAAAAGTAAGAAAATATTCCCAGAAATGTTCGTCACAGTCACAAAAGAAGAAAAAGGCGCCAGGAAAAAAGATATGAAATGGTAACGAAATCACTGAGGGTGATGTTACTATAACCGTCACGCCATCTTTCACATATGTAACGTCACGCGTTTTTTTTTTTAAGGAGAAAGAGGATGCGGCCTTCAAAACGTGCCCGCGTGGGACATGCTACCTTAAATGAAAACATTCTCCATGCACAACAAGTAGGTGCCATAAATTGGCAGCTAGTTGCACCCGAGCCAATTACTGACTTTCTAGAAGTCCAAGGACACAGTGTCTCAAGTTCTCCTGAGCAAATCTTTATGGGTCTCTTGGCTGTATTACGAGGACTTCTTGGGGGAACTACTAAACTCATAGTGCGACCCAACTATAAAGAATGTGCGATACTCTACAGTGTCTGCCTCGCTGATCCTGGGGCGGGTAAATCAGCAGCGTTTGAAGTGGTTACCAGGCCTCTCGCTGAATGTCAACTTGCTGGCTTAATTGTAGACCGATACACTCAAGCAGGACTCTTCGACCATTTGATGAATGAAAGACATGGGGGCGTGGCACTTCTCATCAGTTCCGAACTGGGAATGTTCCTAGAAAGCGTTTTAAAGCGGCAAGTAGAGGGAGCCGGGGAACGCCAGTTATTTTGTCGTCTTCATGATGGCTCTATGTGGTCTCGAATAACAGGAAACAGCGACCGCATGGAAGTAACCAACCCATGTGTCATTATCGGAGGGTACAGCCAACCTGAGCCATTTATTGACACCTACTTACATCTAACAAGCCGGAACGATGGTTTTCCCGACCGTCTACTGCTGTCAACTCCACCATCTGTAGCCCTCCATGAAGAAGAGATAGACGAGTGGAACGAAGTGTTAGTTGATTCCTACCAAAACGTGAAATTGTCCCGTGTGTACAGCTTCGTGGCAGAATTCCACAAGGCTGCAGCACGAGAGTACAGCATGTCAGAAGACGGGAAAGTGGTCTTTAGAAGATACGCGAATGAGATTGCTGACAAGCTGAATGAACAATGGCGGGAGAGAAGGGGGATGCATGGCAACTTGTCTAAAGACAAGAAGACCTGCTTGCGTTTGGCGCTGAATTTGCACGTGTTGTACTTTGTTCTTGGTGAGGAACTTAAAGGAAGATCCCCAACAACAGTCCCCATGATAATTAGCAAGGAAACAATAGCCCAAGCCGTCGAGCTCACCAAATATTTTGCTTCGCAGAGAGGAGTCTATGAAAAGGTAAGAGAACTATTCTTTAGTCAGTTAAAGATAAATAATGTGGTCTGTTCACTTTGAAAGAGGCTCTATTTTTTTCCTCTTTTGACGGAGACAAAACAATGGAAAATACACTGAAAAAATGCTTTTATATCAACAGAAAAAATTGTTGGGAAACGTTTTATCGTATTGTCGGCGCTCTCTTTTCTCCTCACTTTGGCCTTACTAAAAGCGACGCTTAGTTAACTTTTGAAATTTAAGAGAGACTCGCTTGTGAGGATGATCTATGTCGACTGCTATGTCATTTTCATATACTCACCAACTTTTGTAACTCAAAATGTATTGCCGTGAACACCGCGGCCGTTTCCTTCCTCTGTACGTTACAATGACCGTGACTGAAAGATTGGCCTAAAACATCGTGTACAAAACCTTTCATTCACAGTGCTGCGAAGAATTAACTGAAAACGACGACGATGCTGTCAACAATGATGACTTAAGAAGTAAAATCTTGCTACACCCTGGGCCATTTGTAAAGCCAAGAAACGTTATCCGTAGGCTTACTCGCAGTGCGCGGACAGAGGCCATTGTGAACGAAATGCGTGCCCTCCAAGAACTTGGTTACGGTACACTACATTGCAGAGGAGCTGTCCACAAGGCCTTCTTGAAGGTTGTTCCGGGAAAGTTGCCAGCAGGCGATTTACTAGTAGACCGAGAAGCTTATATTGCACAGTTTAGAAAAGAAGATAACATGCTTCAGAGAACTGAAGCTGCTATCTTTAGGGAAGCACACCCAGATCTGTAAATAACAATAGTTTTACACAAGAACTATCCGCGTAAGGTTAAGAAGCGTAAGCAAAACTTGCAATAAACCTGATTATCTACTGGCCAGCAGAGATTAGCCAGTCACAATTCTTCAATGTGAGTAACGTTGGAATAACGCGCGTGTTTATACAGATATTAGAGTTCTTCACAGTATTGCAGTCAAATTTCACTAGCTATTATAGACAAATCATGGACAAGGACTGTTAACACATCTTTAAGACATCGTTCAGTACTCCGAATTCTTAAAGTGTGGGTATGCATAGGGCTTCATTCTCAGAGTACTATTTCACAGAAGACCTTGGAAGCGCAAACGGTTATGGCTATTTTACAACAACAATACGTTTCATTTTTAATGTATTAGAAGAAAAAAGAAAGGCTTGAAACACGTTGTCGTTATATACTTTACCGGTATGTTAGCCTGCGTAGCATGGCGGTTTTGGTTGGGAGGGCAAAGTAATAAAGGAGGGCTAGGGCAGAGAAACCTGAAGGAAATTGGGGCGGCTTCAACTATCGTTCACGCGCGCTCCGCGCGCGGATTTCTCATTTTCCTGGCTTCGCCGCTCGTGCGCGTCGCTCGACAAAACCGCCATGCTACGCAGGCTACCGTTATATTAATACTGATATTTGATTTGACACCCAGTATGTGATATACTTGCCGTTGTACGCCGTACTTGACTGGTTAAAATTGAAATTTAGGCATGCACATTCATTTAGAATGAAATGCAAAATCAGATTATTTGATCTACAATAAGACTATAAAGCTATAAAGGTGATCAGAGATTTACACTTCAAATGAATTATATATTGTTGAGTTTTGTCGATTGTGCCACTAGGCCTTATCATGGTGGTTTCACATTGCTTTTGGTCCCAAAATTCATGTGAAAGGCATGGACATGATACTGTATACAGATGAGATTATTAAACTCGTATTGTGCCAGCAACATTATGCGTGTACTTCCGTTTTTCTTTTACTGGCCCTTTGCCTTTGGTCGTTTTCCTTCCATATGAAAGTATGCATATTTTCACTCCCGTCCCCACTTTAAAAGCTTTCACTTTAACCTATAAATAAGTTGCTAAGTAACAACGTCATCAAATATATATCTTTCCATCGATGCCTCGTTCTCAGGATATTCTGAGCAATCCTAACAGAGTTACACTTACTAGGAAAATTAAGAAAAGTAACATTTTGGGAGAAAATCCACCGTCCATTTAGCTGTTTACCTGCACTAATCTTTGAAGATTAAAATTGCCCTTTTACTAAAAATTAGGCAGCCTCAATTCAATGCAAAAGAAAGAAGATAAAGTGGGCAATGAAACAGTTTATAAAGAAGGAAGGCAAAGAAAAAAATACATAGAGCGAGACTGAGAAAGATCGAAATAGATCCTAAAAAAAAGTTCCAATTTTGGTTTGAGCGCCGGGGCTTCTGCGAACAAAAATGTTTATAATAATTTTTCTGTTTAATTACATCCTTTTTCTCGGAAATATGCCCTCTCTGTTGCAAACCTCATTGTTGGCCATTCTTATGATAGTCAAAAATCAGTTCAAGAAGGGAAATGGTGAAAACATCTTTTTTTCGTTTCTCGCTGGCCGTCACCAAAGCGTTAACTGATACACATGGGCTTAATTGTCAAGACTTGACATGCGGCCACATCACATCTCTTCTTCATTTCAGGAACTAAAAGTTGTTCGTTGTCGGTTCATGTCAGTTGAACCCTTGGCTTAATTAAGTCAAAAATTGTCAGTGAATTTGTCGGTACTGACAAACCGACAAAATTTGTCAGTTGTCGGTTTGTCGGTTCATGTCAGTTGAACTCTCGCTTAATTAAGTCAAAATTTGTCAGTGAATTTGTCGGTACTGACAAACCGACAAAATTTGTCAGTTGTCGGTTCATGTCAGTTGAACTCTTGCTTAATTAAGTCAAAATTTGTCAGTGAATTTGTCGGTACTGACAAACCGACAAAATTTGTCAGTTGTCGGTTTGTCGGTTCATGTCAGTTGAACTCTTGCTTAATTAAGTCAAAATTTGTCAGTGAATTTGTCGGTACTGACAAACCGACAAAATTTGTCAGTTGTCGGTTTGTCGGTTCATGTCAGTTGAACTCTCGCTGAATTAAGTCAAAATTTGTCAGTGAATTTGTCGGTACTGACAAACCGACAAAATTTGTCAGTTGTCGGTTTGTCGGTTCATGTCAGTTGAACTCTTGCTTAATTAAGTCAAAATTTGTCAGTGAATTTGTCGGTACTGACAAACCGACAAAATTTGTCAGTTGTCGGTTTGTCGGTTCGTGTCAGTTGAACTCTCGCTGAATTAAGTCAAAAGTTGTCAGTGAATTTGTCGGTACTGACAAACCGACAAAATTTGTCAGTTGTCGGTTTGTCGGTTCATGTCAGTTGAACTCTCGCTGAATTAAGTCAAAATTTGTCAGTGAATTTGTCGGTACTGACAAACCGACAAAATTTGTCAGTTGTCGGTTTGTCAGTTCATGTCAGTTGAACCCTTGCTTAATTAAGTCAAAAGTTGTCAGTGAATTTGTCGGTACTGACAAACCGACAGAAATTTTGCCTTCGTTTGCCGAAAAGAGGATTTGTAAAGGTTGAATAAAAACTTGAACCTTATGATAGTGAGAAACACAAAACGGTCTAAAGGTGACGTCATTTGGTGATCCGCAACACCAAGAAACCACCGGAATGGGATACCCATACCAAACAAAACTCTTTCTTTTGATACAGAACCTAGTTTCTTGGTGTGTTTCTTAGTATTTTTCATAACAAGAGCTGATCTTGTTTGTTCATATTTTACCTTTTCCATCAATCCTCCTGCATAAAGCATAGAAAGTGGACGAATGACATTATGATCACTTTGCTCATACTGCTTAACCTGAGGTTTTATTACTGCTAGACTAGCTTTTCTCATCTTTTTTGATGAAGAAAAGTATTTAGATAGAGCTGCTGTCTTCGCATATTTAGTCAGCGTAGAAAACATGCCATCCAAGGCTGGGGACCTGTCTTCAACAGATCCACCATTTACCTCTGTTGCTGCAACCAACGTTTCAAGTTGTCTTCTGCTGGCACTTCGCTGCGGCACGTTTAGCTTTCCCTCATCAGTGAGCACAGTTGGACTTTTTTTTTTCTTAGAGTGGATGTGTTAGCTGTCACTTCAAAAACTAACCTTCTTTTAGTCTTGACAGCGCGAAGATCAACTTTTACCGAATCAACATTTTCTTTTATGCGAGTTTTCTGAAAGTCCAAGAACATAAGTTAACCCTTTAAGCCCTATGAATGATCAGCATCAAATTTCTCCTTGTAATATAAATACTTTGTTAAACCATAGTTAATTGAGTGGAATGGTTATGAAACCCGTCAGACTCCTTTGTTATATGTTTTTGTGGACCTGAAAGTGCACAACGTTCAAAAGAATTCCTATCATTTTGATTGTATTGACCAATAAAAACGTTGCATTAATTTATTCCGTAACAATTTGCCAACAGAAAACAAAGGATTGTGCACTTTCACGGTGCTTTGAACATAAACTGCAGCACTGTTGTTTTTATCATTGATGTTTGCCGCTTTTCATAACCAGTCTCCTCTAATAACTATGGTTAAACAGAGTGGTCATGAGAATTGCGGACATGATCACACAAGATGAGTTTGCTTGATATTTTATCAACTTCTTCCCACTTCTTCTGTACGAAATGAATGTAGCGAATTTAACTTAGAGAACATTTACTCTGGAGTAAATTTTAGCGGATCGATGGAAAAATCGCAAAAATAAGAACCCGCAAAATTTTCGTGCCACACGGTATCCTCTCCTTTCACTAAAAAAACCTTTTTCAAGCTTAACTTACCTTATTCTTGAGGCGCTGAAGCCCTTTTTTAAGGTACAAATTTCCATTGATTTCGAAAGGTACTCCGCTCGAAGAGTAGTCCTCTGCTTACTGAGCTCCTCAACAGGAAAATTTGACTTGCATTTCTTCGATGTAGTGCTCTTTCTTCGTGACTTGCTCCCCATGTAAACCGCTCAGCGAACCATATAAACGCAAAAATCTCTAAGAAGCAGAGGCATCCGGTAAAAAACCAAAACGAGGAAAACACAGCCGAGGTTTCAGGTCTTCTGTTTACGATAACATACCTGGCAATAATACGTTTCCCAGCGAGAAAATTTTCGACAAAAATACTCAATTTTTCTTGAAGGACTGAGAACTCAGTGTGCGTGAAACAGAGAGTAAAAGTACAAGGGAAAATTTTGCCGAAGAAAGATGTAAACGCATGCAAATCGCATATCAACAGAAAGCTTAAAGCCTTGGCAATGCTGAGGTATTTATTGTGGTACTCTATTTCTCTTTGGAATTCTTGAAGGCTGTGATAAACAAAGCCGAGATTGAAATAGACTTCGCCTTGACATACCCTGTCACCAACTTCCTCGGCAATCCTGAGGTGTTGATTGTGGTACTCTATTGCTCTTTGGAATTCATTAAGGCTGTGATAAGTAGTGCCGAGAATGCCATAGGTAAGTCCTTCAACTGCCCTGTCACCAACTTCCTTGGCAATCCTGAGGCATTGATTGTAGTACTCTATTGCTCTTTGGAATTCATTAAGACTGTGATAAGTAGCGCCGAGAATGCCATGGGCACGTCCTTCACCTGCCCTGTCACCAACTTCCTTGGCAATCCTGAGGTATTTATTGGTGTACTCTATTGCTCTTTGGAATTCATTAAGGCTGTGATAAGTTTTGCCGAGATGGAGATAGGCTTTGCCTTGCCCTTCCCTGTCACCAACTTCCTTGGCAATGATGAGCTCTTGATTGTAGTACTCTATTGCTCGTTGGAATTCTACAAGGCTGTTATAAACAAGGCCGAGATTGTGATAGGCTTTGCCTTCATACTCCCTGTTGCCAACTTCCTTGGCAATGCTGAGGTATTTATTGGTGTACTCTAATGCTCTTTGGGAGTCACCGAGGGAATCGTGAGCTCTGCCGGCAATGATGAGCTCTTGATTGTAGTACTCTATTGCTCGATGGAATTCTTCAAGGTTGTCATAAACAAGGCCGAGATTGTGATAGGCTTTGCCTTCACATTCCCTGTTACCAACTTCCTTGGCAATGCTGAGGTGTTGATTGAGGTACTCTATTGCTCTTTGGAATTCTTTAAGTCTGTAATAAGTACCGCCGAGATGACCATAGGCACATCCTTCACCTGCCCTGTCACCAACTTCCTTGGCAATCCTGAGCTCTTGATTGTGGTACTCTATTGCTCTTTGGGAGTCACCGAGGGAATCGTGAGCACTGCCGAGAATGGCATAGGCACGTCCCGCTGATCCTGCTCTGTCACCGACTTCCTCAGCAATGCTCAGGTATTGCTTGAGGTACTCTACTGCTTGATGGAAGTCACTGACGAAGTAATAAGCTTCGCCAAGATCGCAGTAGGCACTTGCTTTCTCTGCCGTGTTTTCATTGATTTGCGCTATTGCAAGACGCTTTTTCTGTTCAGCTATATCTTGTAGTATTCTTTCTGCCATTTTGAAGTTTTAGTATTCAAAGTGGAACTGTTTCTTGGGCGTAATGCTTCTTTAATGGAGCATGGAGGTAAAGAAAAAACAAAAATAATTCTCATTAATACATTTAAAGTCTTAGAATGTGCTCCCATTAGACAAATAAGGTAGCTAGACCTTTCCACTCCTTCCATTCTAGATTTACTCTAACTGGCAAGTCTTCTGAATTTTTTGTCAATTTCTGAATATTGGTGTTATAACACAATATTTCAAGCAGACTCCTTTTAAACTTCTTTCTATAAACTTTATAGTTGAAAGTAAAAAATCTCCTTTGTACCCGACTTAAATATTCAGAAAGCAAGAAAGGTTTCATTAAGTAGAAAAACTAAACATGATATCTGAAACTCCTGTGATACTAAATGAAAATATAGTTGAGAGCTTCTGTCTGAGGGAGGATTGGAAATAGGTGTCGGTCGATTTTACTCAAATTTGGTACACTTAGTTACTATCATGGAGACTTATACATTATGCCAGTGTCTTAGCTCAATTGTCCCTGTTTTGGTGTGAGGTATAAATCAGCCTTTTTGGGCCGGGTTTTCTGAAGTCGATTTTAAGATCAATTTTGAGGGTTTTGATTCATCTTTAATGTATGGATCGGAACATTTCTGTCCCTAAGGTTTTTATGGCAGAATATGTAGCAGATACAGGAGATACGAAATTTCTCTTCGAGTGTTGAAAAATATTTCACGAGTGAGAATTTATCATATCGACACCAATGAAATACAAAACCATTTCAGTTAGACATTTTTTCCTGCGAAAGGCGCGATTTATTATGTAGCCATAGCAACAGTGATCTTTTCACATGTGAAGTTTCACATGTGAAGATCATGTTTTCGCGTGAAAGCTCACCTTGTATTTCATTGGTGTTTATATAATAAAAAGAAATATTTCTATCGTTTGTGACCTTATTGTTTAGTTTCATGCTTGTGCAAGGATGGCAAAAGAAACCGCTAAAGGCCCGTAAGTTCCGTTACTAATAAAATGTTTTTTTTTTTTGACGGGAGGCATTCTCTCTTGCGGAAGGGGGTAGCTGTACACAGGTTAAATTGGCTTGATCCAATCCTCAAAAATGAGTCCGCTGCCCGGCGACAATAACATTAGGTGCAAAGTTCAGAGAGACCACAAACTAGAAAACCACAACAAATTTTAAATTGTTTGCCTTACATAGAGCAGAAATAAAAGCTATTTAATTCATAAACCGTAATTTTCCTGAAAACCTTTCTGACAATACAATTTACATAGTCCGAATGCACATTGAAAAATGGAAAAGGCAGCTGTTTGAGGAAAGATGTCTTGAATAAATAAGTTCATGACCTTAATTTCTGATTAGTCGATGCAAGACTTAGTTGCACAAATTTACGTACATTTAGGTCTTTAGGTTTTTCTTCGTTAGCTATTGAAAACAAAAATGAAAATTATTATAAATCTGTGACGTCAACAACACGAGAGATCCACATTTAAACAAATTATCCTGAATATCCGGCGTTGCTTGTGTGAAGAGGGGTAGGGGTGGGGGGTTTGGAGGCGGGGGAGGGGTGGAAACGAAGTGGAAGAGAGTAGCGGAAAAGGGAGACAACGAAGGGAGAGAAACACTAATCGGCCAAAACAATATTCTAGGCGGACGTTTTTCTTAACATGGAACAAACATACTTTGCTTCGCGGTCGCAAACCGGTTTAAACTTATTATTAATTACTTCTAAGTAAAAAAGAGAGGGAGCAAAACTTCAGCAGGAAATCAAAATAAACGTTGCAGAAATATCTAAATTCCAAGTTAAAGAAGATTATTTCTTACCTGAACGATTTGATCTCTGTGAAGAAATTTTCAACGGAGTTTTGAAGTGTTATCCAGTGGTTGGATTTAAATGCAGAGGACTATCAAATATATAGGGTGGCTGACAGAAACAAAAAAAACACAAGACAACAACAACCACAAAAATAGCAGAGAACAAACCAGAAATACAAACAAAACAGAAACACATAAGACAAAACGGAAACCCAAAACAGAAAAACACTACCAGAAAACAGAAACACAAATCCCAAAACGGAATCAGCATCCTTAACCGGAAAGACACACACAAAAAAATACAAAATTAAACAGCAAAACTGAAACAAAATCCAAACATACAAACCATAGCCACAAAAGACGAAAACGGAAACAAGGAAATAGTGTAAAGCTATATTTTCTCATGTTTCATCGTTTTTTTTTGAATAGGCGTTTTACGTTTTTTTTAGGGAGAGCATGATCGCAGGCTATTATTATCTAGAAACATCAAACTGTAAATCAATTTCGTTCCCAGCCTATCTCTTCTCCCCCGTCGCCTCTCTCTCCAGGTGACCGGTATATTTGTCTCTGAGGTATCCGGTCAATTTTAGCCCGCCGGGGTCAAAACCACGTGGGGTACGTTTCTTGAACGTCCTGCCCTTTTTAGTCCAAAGCACACAACCTAACGTGAGACATAACCACTAACGTATGGCGTTAAAATACAGAGATTGACTTTGACTGAACGTCAGTTGCTCGAGAGTTAATACGCCCGACATTAGGGAGGCGACGGTAGCGAAACGTCATTTATAAAGCTATTTGGCATACTTTTAAAATTTGTGACGGTTATCTTAACTGGCTAAGTTGGTCAAATGTAGGAGATTTTTCGGTGGAGATGAATTTTTAGGGAGCACTGACATCAAAGTGCAAATAGAGAAAAATAAATTTGTCTTCGGGTGCCTATGTCCTCTCATAACGTAGAGGCGGCGAATAAATTTATAAAAACGTGTAATGCACATGCAGAGTTATTATTTTGTTTATTGAACCTATATCAAGAAAACATGCGAATGAGGTCCTGTTTATATAGACAAAAATTTTCCCGGGGTCACCCTCCCAGCCCGAGTCAACTTAAGCAAGTGTTTATATGAGAAACGATTGACCCCTTTGCGCATGCCTCGAGCTGAAAACAGCGCTCTCGCATGGTCTGAATCTCTCGCCTTAACCAAGTTGACCCGGCTGTGC
>CALNXK010000124.1:840000-842500 GCA_942486035.1 Porites lobata
ACGAAGGAACTCTAACAGCTTTAATGTCAACGGAATCGCTCGTACAACAAGATGGATGCGATAATCACACGCACGAGGGAAAACCGGCGCGCGCATATAATATAACACAATGCCGCAGGCACTGCCTGTTGGCGCAAAAGGATTGTCAGAATAGAAAGCGAGAAATCGGATATATGCCACTCCAT
This sequence comes from Porites lobata, assembly GCA_942486035.1. NCBI lineage: Eukaryota > Metazoa > Cnidaria > Anthozoa > Scleractinia > Poritidae > Porites > Porites lobata. The sequence goes on from CALNXK010000124.1 coordinate 840,186, forward strand.
TCCATAACGAGCCGCACCGTCTTAGCACCCAAAAAAATTTTGTTTATCTTGCTGAGATAGGGGACTAAAAGTCCCCTATCTCAGCTGGATACTCAGAAGCTTGTAACATTCACTATTCCATTTATCTCTGATCATATTTCGCATCTAATACGATAGAGGCGTCAATTTTCGCGCCATCATGTCATCATTCTAGGGCGAGAAATTTAATTAAAGCGCGGCATTCAACAAATGTACGGCTCAGGTTTCGGCTAAAATTATTCAGTGCCGTCAAAGAAAAAAACATATTATTAAGGTCTGCGCATAAAGTCGATCACATTGCTAACACAGACAAAAACGCTTAAATATCTCCTACAAAATGAACGGCTGAGTTTGTTTTTTCTACGGGTCAAACTGCTACTATATATCCCAGAAGCGCTCAGGCATAATAATATGCCAGGACTTCTACCTGGATAAACTAGAGAGGATATAGAACAACTGCCTAATTTTTTTTTTTTTTTTTTACGGCTACGGGTCGAAATACTAAACGTGTTATATATCCTAGAAGCGCTCAGGCATAATGATATCATACCAGGACTTCTACCTGGATGAACCAGAAAGGATCTAAAACAACTGCCTAAATTTTTTTTTACGGCTACGGGTCGAAATGCTAAACGTGTTATATATCCTAGAAGCGCTCAGGCATAATTATATCATGCCAGGACTTCTACCTGGATGAACCAGAGAGGATAAAGAACAACGGCCTAAATTGTTTTTTACGGCTACGGGTCGAAATGCTAAACGTGTTATATATCCTAGAAGCGCTCAGGCATAATAATATGCCAGGACATCTACCTGGATGAACCAGAAAGGATATAGAACAGCTGCCTAAATTTTTTTTTACGGCTACGGGTCGAAATGCTAAACGTGTTATATATCCTAGAAGCGCTCAGGCATAATTATATCATGCCAGGACTTCTACCTGGATGAACCAGAAAGGATATAGAACAACTGCCTAATTTTTTTTTTACGGCTACGGGTCGAAACACTAAACGTGTTATATATCCTAGAAGCGCTCAGGCATAATGATATCATGCCAGGACTTCTACCTGGATGAACCAGAAAGGATATAGAACAACTACCTAATTGCTTTCTTACGGCTACGGGTTGAAATGCTAAACGTGTTATATATCCTAGAAGCGCTCAGGCATAATAATATGCCAGCACTTCTACCTGGATGAACCAGAAAGGATATAGAACAACTGCCTAATTTTTTTTTACGGCTACGGGTCGAAATGCTAAACGTGTTATATATCCTAGAAGCGCTCAGGCATAATGATATCATGCCAGGACTTCTACCTGGATGAACCAGAAAGGATATAGAACAACTGCCTAATTTTTTTACGGCTACGGGTTAAAATGCTAAACGTGTTATATATCCTAGAAGCGCTCAGGCATAATTATATCATGCCAGGACTTCTACCTGGATGAACCAGAAAGGATATAGAACAACTGCCAAAATTCTTTTTTTCGGCTACGGGTCGAAATGCTAAACGTGTTATATATCCTAGAAGCGCTCAGGCATAATGATATCATGCCAGAACTTCTACCTGGATGAACCAGAAAGGATATAGAACAGCTATCTAATTGTTTTTTACGGCTACGGGTTGAAATGCTAAACGTGTTATATATCCTAGAAGCGCTCAGGCATCATGATATCATGCCAGGACTTCTACCTGGATGAACCAGAAAGGATATAGAACAACTGCCTAATTTTTTTACGGCTACTGGTTGAAATGCTAAACGTGTTATATATCCTAGAAGCGCTCAGGCATAATAATACGCCAGGACTTCTACCTGGATGAACCAGAAAGGGTATAGAACAACTGCCTTTTCTTCCTACGCGTCGAAGTTGTAAACGCGTTATTCTTAGAAGCTCTCAGTCTTAATAATATGCCAGGTTTCCAGCGACTGATTTTAGCTGATTTTGCGGATCGCGAGAAGGGATAATTTACCCGACTTGTAAACAGATATTTCCTTCAGCCGATTGTGTCTCATGCAGGAGAATGTCATGTCTGCGTTGTTTTGTTTCTACTGAAGTTTTATCAAAGAAAGCTTAAGCGAAAATAGGGAGATCGCAATTTATACTCTTACGAACTATAAATTAGGGCTGACCTGGAAGACGCATTGAATTGTGCCGCCATCCTTCAAAATATAATCTGGCTGCGTTTAGGGAGACAATTTCCTCTTCCATCTAGATTTACTTGGTATATGTGTTTGCGAGAATCTTCAGACAAAGAATTGGGTATACACTGATTCGAATAGCTTGGCGATACTAA
>CALNXK010000124.1:850000-1015000 GCA_942486035.1 Porites lobata
CAGGACGTTGCTGTATACGTGATCTGGAACTGATCTATTTGACTAAAAGCCCAACTTTTACTACCTAGAAGAATTACAATAAAACATCATTAAGTTCTTGGAGCGTCCAAAATCTTAATCTAATCTGATCTACTGTTTGGATATTTAAGTTAACATCAACTATTGCTGTTAGATCACTAACGCAATAGTACACGAATAGTTGTTAACGAGAACTGATCTGTTTGATTAAAAGCCCTAGTTTTACAAGCACTGGATTACAACAAAACACTAATATAAGTTATTCGAGCGTCCAAAATCTTGATCTAATCTGATTCACTGTTTGGATATTTAAGTTTAAATCAATCATAGCTGTTGGACCACTAACGCAATAGTACACGAAAACGTTTATATGATTGAATTGACTCGCAGTAATCAAGAAACAAGAATAAGAGTTAACCCTAGTTTAATGGCAAAACAAACAGTCTAGAAATGCAGAGACAGAAGCAAATTCAGCTCTACAAGGAAGTGGTGGTGGAAAAATAGAGAAGGAAAATAAATCTTGTTTTCGGATACAAATTAAATTTCTGACCCTTTTCCCTTCGTTTGCATGCGTGAAAGGACTATCTGGAAACGCTTTTCCAAAAAAGGTTCTTAAAATAAGTCAAAATTCTTTCTAATGATTCTAAGAAGGTCAAATTCGCCAGCGGTCACTCGCTCCTGTCTCTGCACCGAGGCTACTCAGTGTATTGTCCAAACCTTACTGTAAAAACTACGAGCATATTCACGCCCAAACATGGAAGGCAAAAAATTTACTCTTTGTATGAAACGCTAATAATTTATCCATACAAGTTAAACTCGTCCCTGAAATCCCATTTTCCTTGATTTTAAAAGCAGTTTTAATTAAGTGACACAATGTGTGTCCCAGTTTATACGGTCAGTACAAAATGCTGACTGTAGATTGCAGCAGACTATTGTTTTCACCATGCAAATGAGATGTGACAACAATAGTTCCATTGTTTTCTAACCCAGAAAACAATGGTCTGCAGTTAGTCTTCAGTCTGCATTTTGCACTGTCATATATACATTAAGGATCAACAAGACATGAACGTATTCATTTTTTTTTAAATACTAGATCAATCATACGAAACACACCCTTTTAACCCCGACCTTAAACTACTGAAATGATCAGCTAAACTCACGTTCAGAATGCACAAAATACTTACAGTAAATACTAAAAATTTTAAAATCTGATTATATAGAAAATCACTCTACTGAAAGCACGGCCACGCTTGTAAATAGTTAATTGGTTCGTCTCCGTCCCGTTGAGATTCTTAACCCTGTTACATTAATTTGAATTATTTGTTTCAGTCATTCGCTTTAAAGCCCAGGGAAAATTACTGAAAAGGAATTAATAAGATTATTATGATGGTAATTATTATTATCATCAATAATACTATAATTATAATGCAATTTTCCTTTGCCAAATTACAATTTGCCGGTTATGGCAGGTTTACGAGAAAAGGGGCAATCATCTATTCTACTATTCAGTTTCAGTTTCTCGGGAGTAACGAAATACTTGTAAACAACATTAAGTACTTTCCCCCCTCAAATTGTCTTTTTCCTAAGTTAAAATTGATAAGACTGTAGCCGTGGCTAAATAGAGTTCCACAGTCTACCGTATGCCCTTTTATTTAAAACGTTTTTTTTTTTTTCATGTTATTAGTACTGTTTTAAAAAAGAGTGTATTATCAGGTTTAAAAACTCAAGGTGAATCCGAGAGTTTTTAAACCTGATAATGCACGACTTCGAGATTTTTGAACAGCTTCTCGAGGCTTCAAAATCTCTGCAATAGATCGATCAACTAATTTTTGCACTAATATTTAGATTTGGGGTTATTTTAGTCTAAAAAATTGAACGGAAAATTTAGCCATGTCTTATCGCATCAGATATAAAGACACGTATTAAGCATTAACTTCTTTTGTTTTTTCTTTGTGAATTAATGAGTTAAAAGCCATGCTTACGGCAATCGGCAAACGTAGATTTGTACCACGTGACGAAGTTTTCCCTTTACTTGTCGTTTACTGTCTACTAAATCTACAAAAAATTTGTTAGTTTCACGTTAGTTTTATCCATAAGAATTGCTTCAAGCTGTTTTTATCTGCATTTCTTCTATTTTGAGAAATTCTCAACTCGAATCTGCAGACGTTTGCCGTTTGCCATAAACGTGACTCCTAACCTCTCTAACATCTTCTGAGAAAAATGATTAAAATGAAAACACGCGTTCTTACTAAACGTCCCTTTGGAAACATTCCTGTATTAAATAACGCACTGCTTTCTTTGTGGAAATCCAGATATAGACACGCTACTTTTATCAGCAGTTGTGTTGACATCAAACTCTCAGCGCATCCTTGTAAAAAAAGTATCAATTGATACATTAATTAACCTTTCATTTAAAAATTTAAAAACAAACTTAAGGTCAAAGCGTTAACTTTTAGGATGCCATGGATGATAATATGAAAAATAGCAAAATGAAAACAATAGACATGTTAGACATATTTGTTCGTTATGAAGCTATGAATTTCTCTGCTATAGTCCCCTAGGAAAACGAAGGAAACTTATTCCTATATATATCTTTTATCCACAACTGACCTAAACTATTAATTTGACAATTGAGAACATTAAGCGAGGCATAGTGTTCAATTGTTGGTAGCCCGTTGGGAATAGCATTTACTTGAGTGAATCCATAATAATTTAACACTTACCACCCAACCCATCCTTACTTTGTACATATTTTCTCTTTTTATTCTTTTCATTATCAAGTCTGTCATATCTGAATTTGACAAGAATGATTCTGGCTTTTCCTCTTAAGCCTTTTGTTACTAGAACATCAAGAAAAATAGAAAACTCTCCACTTACGACTTGCTCAATGACTCCTTTTCCAATTCAATCTTAACGTCATCGCCCATCAGAACAAAAGGAGCCCAGTACTTTGGAGCAGAATAATCGTGGGAGTCTCGAAGACATTTCATGGCCCTCTGAAGAGCAACACTTGCACTTTCTCCACTTCCAAGTTGTTGGTAGAAAGACTTCATAAACATCATTGTGGCTTGGTCATCAATTGCCCAGAGTGTCGCCAGCACGGAACGAGCACCAGCAAACAAGAAAGCACGTGCCATACCGACCACACCCTCAGACGATACCTTTCCTTCACCACTGTGGCAGCAACTAAGCACAACCAGTCTCGCTCTCAGCTTAACAGCTTGTATGTCAGACATTTTCATAATGCAGTCCTCCTCCTTAGGAGTGTCGGATTCCCATGGGGGGTCTGGGGCCAAAACAATTTCCCCGGTTTCCGGTCTTCCGTGGGCTGCTATGTGAACCAAAGACACTGACTTGATTCTCTGAAGTACCGCTTCTTTGGTTGCATCTTCACCTGTTAAGGGTTGACTCTTTAGAATTTCTCCAATCATCTGCACTTCCGTTTTTGCGTACTCCAGTTGCTTATAAATGGGGTTACCCCATTTATTTGTAATTTTCTGCAAGCATGGATCTCCAATAAGTAGGGCTCCACTTTTACTGTGGTATTCACTTGGAGAATCTGTGATGACTTTCAAACTTGTCAGTGAGGGAACAGTGCGGATCCTTAAAGTTTCACTCAGGGCTGCCCAAGGAGCTTTAGACAAAGCGCCATCAGGAACTACAATTAGTTCATCACCATCAAGCAAGTCTTCAATGGGACCAAGAACTGCATCATATAATGGCTGTAAAAGGCCGGTGCTCTCCTGTGATGGCTCCGATGTTCGATTGTCTTCTCGAGTACTTGAGGGAGTTGAGTCATCACTCAGCTTATCCATTGACCGATTTTCGCACTTAGTACCAACGCCAGCCCCAATGATTTTCAAAACAGTGTCTAAAAGGAGAGTAAAGGAATCTTCGTGTTCACGTCCAATTTCTATCTCCGCTTGCGTAAAAATTGGGTTGCCCTCTTTTCCTCTTTTAACGTTCCATCCTTTCAAAACATTGTCCAAAAGGAGAGTAAAGGAATCTTCGTGTTCATGTCCAATTTCTATCTTCTTTTGCCTAAAAGTAGGGTTGCCCTCTTTTCCCAGCACCCAGATATTGACTGTTTTTAAATGAAGGGCAAGAAAAACTGTTAAAGCAGTTGTCTTCCTTGAAATATTTCTGACGTCTTCTTCAGATTCAATTGACCTGGGAGAAGGTGATGTAAGGCCATAAGTCACTTTTAAGGCATCGAGTAAAGCCTGTGCTCGTCCCCTCTCAGCAGCGTATAAAGCCTCATCAGTCCTTCGAAGCATTACTAAAACGTGCCATAGATCAGTATAGGCATATCGATGGTCCGTACGAAAACTTATTTTCAATTGATCTTCCTTGATAGAATTGGCTCTAATAGTGTCATAGGTTTTAACACAGCATCTAAAATGTTCTAAAGCTTCATTTAAAGAATCTGATTCCAAAAAAGAGTGACCCAGACCACCATGTGCACATGCCTCTGCCATCCTGTCACCGATTTCCTCGGCAATTATCAGGTGTTACTTGTAACACTCTATTGCCTCCTCCAAGTCGTGGAGATGTACATAACAACGTCCGAGGAGGCAATAGGCACGTCCTTGTCCATTCCTGTCACAGATTTCCTCGGCATTGCTCAGGTGTTTCTTGTAGTACTCCATTGCTCGTGGCGCATCTCCGAGGGATATATGAACGTTGCCGATGTTTGAATAGGCATTTCCTTTTCCTTCTCTGTCACCGACTTCCTCGGCAATGCTCAGGTGTTTCTTGTGGCACTCCATTGCTCGTGGGAATTCTTGAAGTCTGTGATAAGCAGCGCCAAGAATGGCATAGGCCCTGCCTTCCCGTACCCTGTCACCAACTTCCTCGGCAATGATGAGGCATTCATTGGTGTACTCTATTGCTCGTTGGTCTTCGCCGAGACGTAAATAAATATTGCCGAGAATGAGATAGGCTTTGCTTTTGAGTTCCCTGGCACCAACTTCCTTGGCAATGATGAGGCATTTATTGGTGTACTCTATTGCTATTTCGAATTCATTAAGGCTGTGATAAGCAGTGCCGAGATTTAAATAGGCGTTGCCTTGCCCTTCCCTGTCACCAACTTCCTTGGCAATGATGAGGCTTTTATTGTTGTACTCTATTGCTCTTTGGAATTCTTTAAGGTGGTAATAAGCAGTGCCGAGATTGAGATAGGTACCGCCTTGCCCTTTCCCGTCACCAGTTTCCTTGGCAATGATGAGCCGTTGATTGCAGTACTCTATTGCTAGTTGGAATTCTTCAAGGCTGTCATAAACAACGCCGAGATTGTGACCCGGCTTCGCCTTCACATTTCCTGTTACCAACTTCCTTGGCAATGCTGAGGTGTTGATTGTGGTACTTTATTGCTCTTTGGAATTGTTTAAGTCCGTAATAAGTAGCGCCGAGACGGCCATAGGCACATCCTTCACCTGCCCTGTCACCAACTTCCTTGGCAATCCTGAGCTCTTGATTGTGGTACTCTATTGCTCTTTGGGAGTCACCGAGGGAATCGTGAGCACCGCCGAGAATGGCATAGGCAAGTCCTGCTGATCCTGCTGTGTCACCGATTTCCTCAGCAATGCTCAGGTATTGCTTGAGGTACTCTATTGCTTGATGGAAGTCACTGAGGGATTGGTAAGCACAGCCGAGCATGAAATAGACACATCCTGCACGTGCTCTGTTACCGACTTCTTCAGCAATGCTCAGGTATTGCTTGAGGTACTCTACCGCTTGATGGAAGTCACTGAGGAAGTAATAAGCTTCGCCTAGATTGTAGTAGGAGATTGAGATAGGCTTGAGATAGGCTTTGCCTTGCCCTTCCCTGTCACCAACTTCCTTGGCAATGCTGAGGTATTTATTGGTGTACTCAGTTACTCTTTGGAATTCTTTAAGGCTGCGATAAATAGTGCCGAGATGGAGATAGGCTTTGCCTTGCCCTTCCCTGTCACAAACTTCCTTGGCAATGCTGAGGTATTTATTGGCGTACTCTATTGCTCTTTGGAATTCATTAAGGCTGTGATAAGTAGTGCCGAGATGGAGATAGGCTATGCCTTGCCCTTCCCTGTCACCAACTTCCTTGGCAATGCTGAGGTATTTATTGGTGTTCTCTATTACTCTTTGGAATTCTTTAAGGCTGCGATAAGTAGTGGCGAGATGGAGATAGGCTTTGCCTTGCCCTTCCCTGTCACCAACTTCCTTGGCAATGCTGAGGTATTTATTGGCGTACTCTATTGCTCCGTGGAATTCATTAAGGCTGCGATAAGTAGTGCCGAGATGGAGATAGGCTATGCCTTGCCCTTCCCTGTTACCAACTTCCTTGGCAATGCTGAGGTGATTATTGGTGTACTCTATTGCTCTTTGGAATTCTTTAAGGTTGCCATAAGTAGTGCCGAGAGTGAGATAGGCTATGCCTTGCAATTTCCTGTCACCAACTTCCTTGGCAATGCTGAGGTATTTATTGGTGTACTCTATTGCTCTTTGGAATTCTTTAAGGCTGCGATAAGTAGTGCCGAGAGTGAAATAGGCTATGCTATGCAATTTCCAGTCACCAACTTCCTTGGCAATGCTAAGGTATTTATTGGTGTACTCTATTGCTCTTTGGAATTCATTAAGGCTGTGATAAGCAGTGCCGAGATAGAGATGGGCTTTGCCTTCACATTCACTGTTACCAAATTCCTTGGCAATGCTGAGGTGTTGATTGTGGTACTCTATTGCTCTTTGGAATTCTTCAAGTCTGTAATAAGTACCACCGAGATGGCCATAGGCACATCCTTCACCTGCCCTGTCACCAACTTCCTTGGCAATCCTGAGCTCTTGATTGTGGTACTCTATTGCTTTTTGGGAGTCACCGAGGGAGTTGTAAGCACTACCGAGAATGGCATAGGCACGTCCTGCTGATCCCGCTTTGTCACCGATTTCCTCAGCAATGCTCAGGTATTGCTTGAGGTACTCTATTGCTTGATGGAAGTCCTCGAGGGAGTAATAAGCTATGCCTAGATTGTAGTAGGCATGTGCTTTCTCTGCCGTGTTTTTATTGATTTGCGCTATTGCAAGACGCTTTTTTGATCAGCTATATCTTGTAGTATTCTTTCTGCCATTTCGAAGTTTCAGTATTCAAAGTGGAACTGTTTCTTGGGCGTAATGCTTCTTTGAAGGAGCATGGAGGTAGAGAAAAAACAAAAATAATTCTCATTAATACATTTGAAGTCTTAGAATATGTTCCCATTAGACCGATAAGGTAGCTAGAATTTTTCACTCCTTCTACCATAGATTTACTTTAACTGATAAGTCTTCTGAATTGTTTTGTAAATTTCTGAATATTGGTGTTATAACACAATATTTCAAGCAGATTCCTTTTAATCTTCTTTCTATAAACTTAGTTGAAACTAAAAAATCTCCTTTGTACCCTACTTAAATATTCAGAAAACAGGAAACGTTTCATTAAGTACAAAAACTAAACATGATATTTGGAACTCCTGTGATACCAAATGAAAATATAGTCGAGAGCTTCAGCCTGAGAGAGGATTGGAAATAGGTGTTGGTCGATTTTGCTCAAATCTGGTACACTTAGTTACTATCATGGAGACTTATACATTATGCCAATGTTTTAGCTCGATTGTCCCTGTTTTGGTGTGAGGTATAGATCAGCCTTTTTGGGCCGGGCTTTCTGAGGTCGATTTTTAGGTCAATTTTGAGGGTTTTGAATAATTCACTTTTAATGTATGGATCGGAACATTTCTATCCCTAAAGTTTTTATGGTAGAATATGTAGCACATAGAGGATATTACATGACCGTGCGGAGATACGAAATTTCTCTTCAAGTGTTGAAAAATATTTCACGAGTGAGGGCAGCGAACGAGTGAAATATCTTCAACACGAGGAAAGAAATTTCGCATCTCCAAGCGGCCATGTAATGTTCTATTTATTATATAAACACCAATTAAATATCTAGTTTACATGAAATGTTTCAGTCCGAATAGCCCGTGTATAGGCGCCCTCCCGTTACTAAAAAAAATGTTTTTTTTCTGACGGGAGAGGGCGGCTGTACACGGGTTAAGTCCAGAGAAATGGGGCTTGGTCTAATCCTCAAAAATGAGTCCGCTGCCCGGCGACAATAACATTACGTGCGCGCGAAATTCAGAGAGGCCACAAACTAGAAAACCACAACAAATTTTAAATTGTTTGCCTTACATAGAGCAGAAATAAAAACGATTTTAATTCATAAACCGTAATTTTCCTGAAAACCTTTCTAACAATACAATTTACATAGTCCCAATGCACATTGAAAAATTTAAAAGGCAGCTGTTTGAGGAAAGATGTGTTGACTAACTACGTTCATGACCTCAATTTCTTATTAATCGATGCAAGACTTAGTTTTACAAATTTATGTGCAAAGCAGGTCTTTCTTCGTTAGCTATTGTCATATAAATGAAAATTATTATAAATCTGAGACGTCTACAACATCCTGAATATCCGGCGTTGCTTGTGTGAGGAGGGGTAGGGGTGGGGGGTTGGAGAGGGGGGGGGAGGGGAAAAGGAAGTGGAAGAGAGAAGCGGAAAGGTAGAGAAACACAAAACACAAATCGGCTAAAACAATATTCTAGTCGGACGTTTTGCCTAACATCGAACAAACATACTTTGCTTCGCGGTCGCAAACCGGTCTAAACTTATTATTAATTATTTCTAAGTAAAAAAGAAAGGGGGAAAAAACTACAGCAGGAAATCAAAATGAACCTTGCAGAAATATCTGCTTAGGAAAATTCCAAGTTAAAGGAGATTATTCCTTACCTGAACAATTTGATCTCTGTGAAGAAATTTTCGACGGAGTTTTGAAGTGTTCTCCAGTGGATGGATTTAAATGCAGAGGGCTACCAAATATATAGGGTGGCCGATAGAAACAAAAAATCACAAGACAACAACAACAACAACAAAAATAGGAGAGAACAAACCTAAAACCGAAACACATAAGACAAAACGGAAACCCAAAACAGAAAAAACACTACCAGAAAACAGAAACACAAATCCCAAAACGGAAATAAGCATCCCCAACAGGAAACACACTCAAAAAAATACAAAATTAAACCGCAAAACTGAAACAGAATCCAAAAATACAAACCATAGCCACAAAAGACGAAAACAGAAACAAGGAAGTAGTGTAAAGCTACAGTTTCTCATGTTTCATCACAAACATCACACTGTAAATCAATCTCGTTCCCAGGCTATCTCTTCTTTTTCGTTGCATCTCGCTCCAGGTGAACGGTATTTTCGTCTCTGAGGTCTTCGGTCAATTTTAGCCCGACCAGGGTCTTCACGCGAGGACCGGAAGGCAAAACCACGTGGGGTCCGTTCCTCGATCGTCTTGGTACCTTTTCTAGTCTAAAGCAGACAGCCTAACTGGAGACATAACTACTAACGTATGGCGTTAAAATAAAGGGATTGACTCTAACTGAACGTCAGTTGCTCGAGATTTAATATGCCTGACATTAGGGAGGCAACAGTAGCGAAACGTCATTTATAAAGCTATTTGGCGTACTTTTAAAATTTGTGGGGGTTATCTTAATTGGCTAAAGTTGGTCAATTTAGGTAGCACTGACGTCAAGTGTAAAATAGAGAAAAATATATTTGTCTTTGGGTGCTTATGTCCTCCGTATAACGTAGTGACGGCGAATAAATTTATAAAAACGTGTGATGCACGTGAAGAGTTATTGTTTTGTTTATTGAACCTATATCAAGAAAACATGCGAATGAGGCCCCGTTTACATAGCGAAAAAAATTCCCGGGGTTACCCTCCCAGCCCTAGTCAACTTAAGCAAGTGTTTATATGATAAACAGTTGACCCCTTTGCCCGAGCCTAGAGCTGAAAACAGGCTCCCGCATGGTCTGATTCTCTCGTCTTGACCGAGTTGACCCGGCTTAGCTAGGAAGGTGACCTTACCATCGAAAAAGCGCTCTAGCCCACTGTTTGTTTCTAGTGTATTTAAACGCCAAGTTTCGGTAAGGAAATGTAGGAAATTTTGGTTCGCCCGGGGTAGCTGGGGTAGGCGAGTGACTTTTCTGCTCGGGGCGACTTTTCTTCATATAAGGGGCGACCTTGCAGTTCTTGGACGACCTCACGTTATTGGCGGGGAAAAATATGAACAAACAAAGTTTGGAAACTAGCCCGACAACAAAAGAACTGCGACACATAGGGGTCTATTCTGAACTGCTGCAAGGCTACCGGGGCCACGGGGCCTAATTGGCTATTTACGCGATGACATGTTTTTGCTAGTAAAGGAATTCATTTCATTTTTTCTTTCATATTTAAATTTAATACTCCTTCTGAGGTTCAGATAACAAAACCCTTACTTTCAGAAGAAAGCAAAACCGTGAAGGAATCTGGTGTAGTAAAATGACGCCCTCGTCGTATTTGTAGATTGACACTATCGTGAAAAGCCCCGTCCACACAAATCCGGATATTTTTGAAATCGCATTTATATATAGTTTTCTCACGAATCGCCCTCTCGTCTGGACTTCCGTCCACACACGAAACCATTGAATCCTCTCACTGAAACAATAGGATGATTTTGCGACCGAACGGGAGCGTCAGTTGACGACAGGAAAGCGCGCGGAAAGGACTAAACACGACTTCCAGTGCTCAATTTGCTGCTCTGCCATTGGTCAAGCCAGTTTGATTTGCATGCGTCGTCGTCAACTGACGCTCCCGTTTTATTGCGCGCTAAATCAGCCTATTATCTTTTTGAAACCGCTCTCCGAAGTGGTTGAAGGCCTCGTCTGCACAAATCCAGGTAAAAGGATATGCAGTTTCAAAAATTAGTCTGGATTCGTGTAAACGCCGCCTAAAATAGTTCAAGGTAGCTTTAGCTGGATCCAGTCTAGAATGTCCTTGTAAACCACGCTCGCAGTTTCTTCCACCTCATTCAGAAGTTCATGGCGCCCATTCTTGTATATCTGCAAAGCAAGTTTTACAAGCAGTTGTGTTTATAATGAAATAATTTCCTCTTTGGTGATTATTTTATAAATTCTCATAGCCTTTTCCCTTGAAAATGTGGTGACGTTGTTAGGAGAAAATAGATATTGGTCACTCTTGGGGCTAAAAGGGTTTAGACAACTCACGACTTTTGTTGGGGATAAGTTGACAGTAACTACGCTTGGAAGAAGGCAGCCGAAACTCCCACCCCGGGCAGGGCATTATCACCACATGAACAAACGCCGTTTTAAGACCGCCTTTTCCTGTCGTCATGATATACCGTCATAGAGAGGCTATTAGTTCGCTCAGTGCTTTCAGTAAAGCAGCTCATTCGTGTACCTTAAATGTCTTGTCGTTACTGGGAGAATTTGCATGTAAGTATTGTGAACCGTCAATCTTCACTAATTGATCTCCATCACCATGGACAAGTAGATAAGGTGTTGTGAGCTTTGACAAGTTCCTCTGGATTTCATTCATTGCGTCTAATATAGCTCCGACCCATCTCACTTTCATTCCCTCATGCCAGTTTAGGCTATCATTGGCATACTTTTCAACCTAAAGCAATAATAATACAGTGCATTGTGTTATTGAAGTCCTAGACTTGCCAAAAGTCGCCTGCGAAAGCAAGAAGGCGCGAGGGACACCCGGTACTCAAGGAAATTCGACTTTCTGTAAGATATATGATTATTAAATGGATGGTGCAAAGAATTGAGTGACACTGAAATTTATACGGGGAGGCTCCAACCCTAAACAAACACGACGAGCTCCTTCAACGATAAATGTGTAAGTTTAGGCCTAGGGATGGAACCTCCTCGTATTAAACATTGTTGAATAGCCACCCCCCCCCCCTTTCCTCCGGGGGTATGTATAATCTAAGGGGTAATTAATTCACCCCGGGCCAGCTGTCATCAAAAAGTGATCTCTTTCAAACTAGTTTTTTAATTTTTAACCGTTTGAGCTGAGACTTTGCAGAATGACCGTTGACCGTTACATGCACCAGCGTTACTAGTTCATTGCACAATCATGAAGGATGGAAAATATCAATTCCTCACAATTCCGAACGACTTGTCATGAACCATTAAACTGAAAAGCGTTTATCCAATCTCTACCCAAAATATTCCAGTCAGTGGTACGAAATGTCAAGTTTCGCGATCGGTCTCAGGGACTGGACACCGCGTCATTCGGCAACCTCCAGAAATCACCGGAATATGTTCGGCATTTTTCGAATGTCCTGGAAATTTTTTTCGGAAATGCGGATAAAATGCATACGAAAGTCTCTCTCCTTTGACTCAGGAAAAGAGAGCAGTTATCAGTTGTCTTATTCGCCTTTTTAGAAACGAAAAGGGAATTTTATTGGAGAAGAAATTTGACCCGCGATTGTTTCTGGGATTGTTACTGGGGTCACGCCGGTCAGCTATGGGCCAATCTTTTTCTCTGTCCTTAGTAACAATCCCAGAAGTGTTTGCGAAAGTAATCTCGGCCGAGTTTCCCTTTAGATTTGTATCACCTGTGTAGGATCCTGGCTTAAGAGTGATGGATCAATCGGTGGCCTGATCTGGTACGAGGGCATTATCCATGATACTATTCTTCCTACACAAACCTGTAAGATACATGCATTATATACTTTATTTAAGACCTTTAGTTATTAATACGAGGACGACTAAGAGTACGAGATTTTCTTAATGCTAAGCAGTGCGCGCGCATGAGCCAACGTCATTTTGGCGGGAAAACGTGATAGCCGTCGTCATTCTACTATGAGTTTTGCCGAGAATGTCGTTGTGACGAAATCAAGTTATCAAATGTTAAAAGCTAAGTTTTATTATTTTCGGTCAGGAGAGGGCTTAAACTCTTTCTTAAACGTTTCTGGTGAATTTAAAGTACAATGGAGCTTTCCGGGTGTCCATTTTTCTTTTTGAGAAGAGCGAAAGTCGTACTCCTAGTAGTTCTCGTCCTCGAATCTAAAGGTCCCTTTTAACCAAGAGTGAGGTCCAGATAGCTGAATATTGGCCAAGTTCGTTTTGTTTTTTTGTGTGTGTTTTTATATATGGAACAATCACTACTGTATTAATTTCTCACCTCCCCCTAGAAGACAAGGTTAAAAACTTGACTCGTGATAAAATAATCTCCTATTAAATTAATCATCATATTCCCTTCCATCCGCCACTAGAACTTTGTAAAAAGTTCGTTTCTTTTCGTGATTAATCAGTTATTTATGTTTAAATAACATGTGAATTGAGAGGCAACAGACTATAAAAAATTGCTGCCCCTGCAAATATTTCACATCTAAAATCTGTTTTATCTCACTCTGCATTAGATTTTCTTTTGACCTTGAAAAATGGTTTCGGTAAGTGTTCGCCAATGGATGAAAAGATCAAAACATGGCCTCTTCGTTTTCCCGCCAAAGAAAACCCTTATATGGAGAAAGCATTGTTCGATTGGCCAATCGTGTTGCTGTATGACTTCAAAGCGAAGTATCATTTGATTTCTAGAAAGTTCTTGGGCGTTCGCTTAACCAGCCAAAACCCACGCCCGTTTGTATCCGTTCGATAAACCAATCAAATCGCTCTATTTCCGTTCGTTTGATGTTTCTTTTCTGTTCGCGCATTTATATTTCATGGTTATACGAAAATCGCTCTAAAGCTATGGTAAAACGGACAACAAAAACGTGAAACCTGTTTTACAAAATTGTTGGGAAACTGGTTGAAAAGTGATGTTGCGCATTTTATTACCAATGAATGAAGCCTCCCTTGCAGCAAATCAGGTTTAAACAAGTTGCGAAAAAAATGTTGCAGAAACTAGAGAGAAGTTCTACTTTTTGCATCAAAATCTGTCAATGTTGCGTGTTTTAATTACCGACCCAAGGCAAACTTGTTTTGCAGCAAGTGACGTAACTCCTGTGTATGGCGTGACTCCCGCGTAATTTTATCCAATCAGGAATCAGTATTTACGCAACTTGCAACACTGAATCTTATTTGCTACAAGACAGGTTTGATATTATGGGCAATAAGACGCTCAGCATCGCTTCTGGACTCGTTCTGCAGCAATTTGTTGCCCGTTTTACTGTACGTTTAGCCTCGTTTTTAAAGCGAGAGTTTTTGGAACTCGGCAATGGGCTATTATAGCCTGTGATCGTGCCCTCCCTATAATAAAAACCTAGCCTGATCGCGGGTTAAGATAATTAAAAGACGATGAATCATTAGAAACTGTTGTTTTACATTATTTCCTTGTTTCTGTTTTGGGGTGTTTGATCATGGTTTGTATTCTTAAATTCTCTTTCAGTTTTGTGGTTCAATTTTGTATTTTTGTTTTGGGATTTGTATTTCTGTTTCCTTAGGTACGTAGTATTTTTCGGTTTTGGGTTTGTTGTATCCTGTTTTTGCATTGACGGCACCCTAAGAAAAGAGAAACAGTCTTTACATTGTGTTTTCGTTCACTATTTGTAGCAAGTGGAACAATAAATTACCGTGCAAGGATTGGCTTCCACATTTATGCTTGGTGCACTAAAAATCGCACCCGCAAAGAAATAAGGTCTTTCCATAACACTGAGAACAGCTATTGTACCACCCTAAAAAGAATAATGTATAATATTAATAATATCATAACATGAAATTTTCAAGGTGCAGTCAAACCACTGTAAAGGCTAAGACTTTGTGCTCACTTACAGAAAGTGGTCGCTTACGACACTTCCTTGGAGTAGATTTCCGGACACATCTACTTTAAAGCAGATAATTTACTGCACCGATTTCTTTCTCAGTTACATGTTGTTACTTAAGTTCTTCGTATACTCCTAGTAGCATACAGCGAACATAAGAGTTCAGACAAATAGTTAAGGGGTCGCTTTTTAGGAGGTTAAAAACAATGGGAAATCTCTCTAACGCGGTCGCTTAAGGATGGTGATCTTTAACGAAAGGCAGTTGTTTACGAGAGGTGGTGGCATATGGAGGTTCGACCGTATCAGTGTTTTCGTAATATGTGATTTAATTGCATTGAAGCCAGACTTGAAAAGAGTTAAAGATAAGAAAACCTGAAATTCACAGGCTATTTATGTTATCAAAGCAAACCGGCAAGAGCGCAACATTACGAAACAACCGCAAAGCATGATGGGCTTGGGGTCTTTATCGTAATTAACATATACTTGTATTCCTGTGATCGACGCGGTTAGGGGACCCGAGAACCTAAAAAAGATATAAAACAAAAAACAAACAAACAAACAAAAAACACGAAAAAAAGGGGCAGAGTTCCAATAACGTTTTTATAACAGTATATACCATTGAGTGGCCAAACATAAATATTGGTATGCGTGTGTTGTCTGCTGTGACTTGGTCAATGTGTTTAAAAACATCTCTGACGTAAAAGGAAAAATCTGATATTTGGACTCTTTCTCCTTCACTCTGACCATGACCAACTAATAGAAAGATTTATTGCCAAAAATTAGCTCTTGAAGGGTTATATCACACTATTTCCTGTCTCTCTTTGTATTCGCCAGGTGCCCATAACATCATAAAATGAATTCAAAAAATAATGGTCCAGTTTTCTACTCTATCTTTACCCCTCCCTCCCATCCCTAAAATTTTACGGACCACCTCCCCGAACTCACAAGGTTCTGCAATACACGTATTTTCAGTTTTAGATTACCACCCCCATCCCCACCCCCCCGACTCTTCCCGAGAAAGTATGATTAGATGCAGTTACTGTATCACGGAAGAGATTGAACAAGGCCGGGATGGGACATGGTCGTGACTAGAATAGCCTCCCCGCAGACGTCCTTTGGGGTTCGTTTGTCACGCATTCATTTCTCCCCCACGGGAGAAATGAATGCGTGACAAACGAACCCCAAAGGACGTCTGCGGGGAGGCTATGACTAGAATGGATACTCCAAAATCAGGTATCCGCTCGGAGACTGGAACTGAATTAAATTATTTTTCGGCAAATCGCTCCGACTCTTTACGACCTTGTTGTGTTGAAGACTAAGTATACAAAGACTGAAGAAGGCTAAGATGAGAATGGTTACTCCAAAATATGGATCAAAGCCTACATAGAGGTTAGTTGTTTTTCACGTTCTTTTTGTAAGAATTTACTGCAAGGAGCAAACAATGTCTGTTTAATTGCAGTACCACTACTGCGACTGCCGTGTAAAGCTTATTCATAGCAAAGTATCTGTTTGGATAGCTCAGAATAAGGTGGATACTTCAGAATAAGAATGGCCAAAATATGGAAGTTTTGGCCATCTGGATTATTATTACTGAACTTCCCATTACAGACATGATTGTTACGTTTACAAAGAGGGTACAAATACAGTTAAGGTCAGTTAACCATCTTGTAATTTTATGGGTTAGTTGATTCCAAGTGTTAACAATGGTAAAAAACACGTAAGGGACCTGTCATTTATTAGAGGCGGGGGAGGGCTGGTGCAATTGGGGGGAGGGTCATTTAATTTTATGTCGCCAAAAAGGGGAGGGTCACCAAAAATTTAAGCTGGGCTTTGGGGAGGGCCATACCATTTTTAGCAAACATTGCTGCTCGCTTAAAATAAAAATAAATCAACAAATAAAATATATTATTTAACAAACAAGTGCCTTGCACAGTAAGCATTTTAAACTTTCATAACGATCAACCTGAACTACCCAACAACCCTACATGTACGTCTTTTTCTTGATTTGTTTTCCAACAGCAACACACTGCAAACCATGTCTTTGCATTGATCAAGTTTCTCATTAAGATATTTCAATTCACTGTTTACTCTTTTTTTAGCTTCATCAAGCCTTGTAATAACAGCTTCATCTAACGATTTAGAATACTCTTCTCCTCGTACAAAATTACCAGTCTTTGAGTGAAACAGGGTGTTAAGGTGAGCTTCAATGCGTCTATCCATATCTAATATGTTCTCTAGTAATGTTCGCCCTCAGCATTAACTAATCAGCTGGGACAAGAACATAATTGGTCGTGTAAAATTTTCCAGCAGCACCAGGATTGTTCGTGCTCAATATTGCTTTAATGCATGAGGTGATCTTAGATACCTGTTCCTGAATGTCGTATTGGCGCCTCCCTTCATCACAAGGTAAAAGTTGATCTCTTTTAATAGCAATAATCCTTGTCATATCTTTTAGCGTGGGGAGGGTCATAACTATTTTAGGCCATACAAGGGGGAGGGTTACATTTTTTTCCACAGGAAATTGGGGGAGGGCATAAAAAAAATTCACCTGGGATAAAGAATTGCACCAGCCCTGCCCCCACCCTCTAATAAATGACAGGTCCCTAATTTACTTCAGGTCATACTTCTTGTAGCTTGGTGATCACTATTACAAGCTCAAGTTTCTAAAAAAAAAAATGGTCCTGCAGATTGTATTAGTGTAGTGTCTCTGCATAGCTCTGATATAGGACCTCGAGCCTACAGTGGCAGATCGGAACCTTCAGATAAGAAGAGGGGTGGGGCAGGGGGGGGGGAGGATTCTCACCAGACCTTAAGGTGGCGGGAAGAAACCACTCATTCAGACCTTAAGGTATGGAGGAGCTCAATCTAGAAAAGAATTTTCTTGGTACTGTTGTCCTCAATTTGATCTAGAAATATGGAGGGCCGGGGACCTCTCTAGATCTACTGCTGGCCTCTGCCAGCCCGCCCATGTTCACCTGCTATCTTTTTACATTTACTAGAAACTCTAGTATCAATTCAAATTATTTATCCTAAATATTAGGATTTTTGCAAAATTATTTATAGTTGCTTTTTTGCACTTGTATTTTGTTTTGTTTTTTTTTCAAATCCTAGGAGCCTCATTGTCACCAAAACTCTCTGCCTTCCATACCCTATTCCACACTGAACTTTCTGACAACAGTCCTCAGCCAAGTGGTACCATCATGGTGTTGAAAAGTGTGGAAATAGATCCTGTTGATCCTGGGATGAATTATTTTTCTTTTTCTTCCCCCTTCCTCCTCTCAAGGGGGGAGGGGGGGAGGTGTTTTCCTTCCCCTCCCTGTGACCTATTACCTATTTCCTTGATTGCCTTCTGAGCTCCTGATGTGACAAGACCTTCAGCATTAAGCTGGTTATGGGCTATTTTTCGTTTTTCACTCAGTATGGTGAGCTTATCATAAATTTAAAATGGAATAAAAATGATCATGCAGGTATATCCATGTTGCAGCTGTAACAGGAGGAGGAGTTGGAGGTCCGGGGGGTGTTGCAGTCAAGTGCTTGTGAGGAACAGAGAAACCAGTTGGAGAAAGAAATGAAGAAATGAAGAATATTGGAGAAGGCTTCAAGAGAAATAGCAAATAAAATGAAAAAAAAAAAAAGAAAAACAGAAAAAAGAAAACAGGAAAAAAAAAAATTTTCATTGAGGCCAAGCAGTTGGCTGCTCAGTTGCATGTCTGGGTAGCTTGACCATTTGGTTACTAAAATTCTCAAAACCACAAACAAACCACTCTAAGAATATGATAAAATGTGTAAAAAAAAATTGTTTATTACTTTTATAAAAATACAGTTGTTTGTTTACAATTCTACAACCATTTTTTCATTTCTTCCTTTTCCCATAATTCTTTCCTCTGTTTTACTTTCCTCTTACTCTTTCTGCACTTCCACAATGTGCTTTTATGTACCCTCTATACCTGGGGTGGAAAGTCACCTGAAAATTTGAAATTAGCCATGCATTAAATAAAGCTTCCATTATAATCATTCTTTCAGGAAATAAAGCTGCTACTTTGGTGGTAATTCTAAAAAGCACTGTGTTCCACAATACAGTGCCTTGATTCAGCAAAGAAGCCTTGACCCTTTTGTTTTAAAAGTTAAAGATTTTCTTTTGGTAGCAGAGAAAGGCCCCCTACAAAGTTATCTATCATCTAAATTAAAAAGGAACAACCAAATCATTTCCTTGTGGTACCTGCCTAATATCAAAATGAATAACTAAAGTACTGATAAATAAATAATTATTGAAGTAGGGTATATCCAGGCCGTTTTAGGTTAACAAAACAAAAACACAAGGTAAGTCATTCTCATTTCTATTTTTGTCAAAAAATGGAATTTAGGACGTATTTTGTTTATTGTCATACATTCTCTTATAAATTCAAAGTCCAACAAACTCTTTCAGATTTTGGGCTACCTGCGGATGGGGCAACATTTCATGACAGGATGGACAATAAAGGGGCTGCATTTTCAACACCTTCAATGTGACTGGAAATTACGAAGGTTCATACAGCAGGTTCAGGAATACAAAATGACTAACTTGGAATCACATAGTTTACATTTGCCAAAAGTAGCTAACATTGGGCCTTTTGGTCATAGAAAAGACTGTAAAAGGATTTGGGTTCTGGTTGGCTAATTGTACCAGATACCCAGCGCACCAAAAGGTTGACCCGAGTATCCCACAGGTTGTGAGGGTCACTTTGGTTTTTATAATCTCATAAAGTACCCATTCTTCTCACACTAAACTAAACAGCAACTTACTACTTAAAAGTGAAAAAAAATCAACCATAATATATACGAAAACAGAAATAGTTTATGTTGAGCCATAAATTGAACAACTGTCTGCTATCTCTGGGGGGGGAGGGGGGTACTCCCTTATATGGCCTCCATGGGGATGTGCCGCTGGACAGGGTATGGTTTTCATCCTCTCTGTCCTGAACAGGGTATATAGTTTGGCACAAGTCTGTCCTAAACAGGGTATACGATTTCCTGCAAGTCTTTCCTAAACAGTGTGCATGATTTGTGCGAGTCTGTTCTAATTATAAACAGGGTGTTTCAAGCATGATCGATTTCGTCTTAGTGCAAATGTTTGCAGATATTTAGTACGTCATCACCCAAAGCATTTACTGGAATAAATATAAATGTTATTGTTCTTGGCACCCTTGTCTAAATAGGATAAGTACAAGTTGACAGGTGTGCTAAATAACCTTGTCCCCATCTGAGGGAGTTGTCCTATCTGGGTACTAAAGTTGAGGGTGTTATCCTAAAGAGGGTATGGGTTTCAACCCATCAGCGGCTCACCTACACCCAAATATTGGTCGAGTACCCCTCCCAACCCCCCCCCTACACCGGGCTGCTATCCTACAAGCAAGCTTCGAATTAACTGAGCCATAATTACACAATGGTTGACTGTATTTGTACCCTCTTTGTAAAGGTAACAGTCATTTTTATATTGGGAAGTTCAGTAATAATAATCCAGATGGCCAAAACTTCCATATTTTGGCCATTCTTATTCTGAAGTATCCACCTTATTCTGAGCTATCCAAACAGATACTTTGCTATGAATAAGCTTTACACGGCAGTCGCGGTAGTGGTACTGTAATTAAACAGACATTGTTTGCTCCTTGTTTGAAATTCTTACAAAGAACGTGAAAAACAACTAACCTCTACGTAGGCTTTGATCCATATTTTGGAGTAACCATTCTCACCTTAGCCTTCTTCAGTCTTTGTATACTTGTCTCAAGAGTCGGAGGGATTTGCCGAAAACTAATTTTATTCAGTTCCAGTCTCCGAGCGGATACCTGATTTTGGAGTATCCATTCTAGTCACGACCGTTGCAATTTGGCGTTCTGTCAGGGGCACCCAACGAGAATATAGTTCAAAACCACTTAAACATAGCATTGTTAAACGTATTTTAGTATTTAAACGGTAGATATAGGCATATTTTTATCCCCTAAAAATTTTTCATCTGTTCGGATTTCCTAGCTGAAAGTCTAGTGATCCGAAAATTATAGGGATCAAAACTTACCTTTTCGAAAATTTCAGCCAGAAAAAAGGCTCCCGAAAATTCTAGGTGACCTTTTAAGGGTAAAAATCCGTTAAAAATGGGCAATTATAGTAGTTTTTAGATGTTCGAAAATCCTAGGAGAGGAAGGCAACCAAAAAATTTTACAACAAATGTTCCGAAAATTCTAGATCTCAAATCGTCTTCCGAACAGATATTTTCCGAAAATTGTCGTTGGGTGCCCCCGTTCTGTCATTGATCAAGTCGATTTTTAGATCTGCGCGCGCCGTGTAGTTATCTTTTTTTGTGGACAAGCCTCAAATAAGACAGAGTTATCAACATACCAGTCAGTTATATGACAAACAGTTTTATTACTTAATTTGTGATTAAGTCCACACATCGTTTGAATATAAAAATAGTCACATAGTTTAACTAGTTAACACTCTTTAAATTTAATTTCACACTGTAATTTATCTTCCAGATATGTACACGTTCAGGATACTCAATCTGTTGCTCTGCAACAGCCTGTTCCCCAAAATAAATACGATACATCTTTTAACTTGTGGCAAAAATTCTGAGACAATTTTTAGCTGAAGGAGACAGGTATGAGGTAGTTTTAAGAAACTCTAACACGAGAAAACTACGTATGAATACTCGTAACAGGTGTCAATCTTAAGTAAAACAACGTAATGACATCTTTTAAAGATACAAACACAGTTACTTCTTGAGATACATCACGACATTACGAATAAAGCCGTGCAAAGTACCCGCTTCAAAGGAATGGAAAGAGGATTCAGCGTAAAGCTAGTCATCTAACTGACACAGCAGGGCTACGCCCCTATTGACCCAGTGCCTCTCGGGTTTATTAGATGGCAAGTCAACATACATAACAAAGTTAGTGGAGTGCCCAGTTGTCGATAAAGTCCCTCGGCGCGCGCTTGTCTTGTACACTGGACTGGCATACGTAGGTTTTGGTGTAAAAGTGGACTTTTCACCAGGAATAATCCACATCTGTAAGACAGACTGGTTAAGGAATAGCAACAAAACACATAAATGAAAGAATGATAGTGGGAATTTAGTAAACATACATATGACGAGTTTGTCGTGGTGGGAGAACAACCCGCTATAAAATATATCCAAATCAGCTGAACAGGCTTAAAAGAGTGGAAAAATTGCATCGCTTCAAATAGCAGCACATACCGTAAAATTCCAAAAATAAGCCCCGGGGCTTATATTTTTCAAAGGCCCTTTTTGAGGGGCTTATTTTTGGAGGGGTTTATATTCGGAGGGGCTTATCTATTGAGAGAAATTTGCGTGTCAAAATCGATTGGGCTAGCCTTGTGGTTGGAAGGAAATTAACCGTTTTTGCTGTGTTTGACGGCAATTTCCAAATACAAGCCCCTGGGGGGCTTATATTTGGAGGGGCAATTTAACGGAGGATTTTTTGAATTACGAGTTTGGGGGGCTTATACATGGAGGGGCTTATTTTCGGAATTTTACGGTATTTTCTGAAGCTTCCCAAACGGAATAACGCGAACCATTTGATTTTCCAACCGGAATTCCGGTTCTCCTATGTAAATGGTAAGCACCCCTAGATTTATGGTCTGCTACACAGCCGTTTTTAGTGTCCGTGACGACACTAAAAACGGCTGTGTAGCAGACTACTAGATTTAGCAACCAGTTGTCAAGAACAAAGCAATGCAGTCAACCACTCGTTCATTCAGGTAGTTACAAGATCGGTCAGTACTTCTCTTATTTCGGTCTCAACGAATATAAAAATGTTATTTAAGTTTTAACTGATGATAGCTCAGCTATTTTATATCAAAGGATACCACAGGCAGAGTATCAAAAAGACTCTTGGGAAGAGATTCAGACACCACCATCTGCTCTCTGTCCCAGCGAGCTCCTTCTAAAAACAAACCCTGTAATAAACAAAAAACATATAATTGATTGAGGACGAGATTTTGGGGTATTGCCTACCTGAGACTGGTAAGCCTGCGTACGGTGGCACCCCGATATCACTTTCCCAAGGGACCGGAAAAACTCCTTCATTATAACGGGGATTCTTTATATCTTTAAGTCCTGCTCCTAGCATTTTACTTTTACCTTACTTCGGTAAAGAACGTCATTAGTTATACCGGAATTCATTAAGGAGCAGACTGATTTCATTGTGCCAAGCCTTTCCATAATTGTTTATCAGGAGAACATAAAAGGCTTTACGTTCTCTTGTGTACATTGAAACAACAAGGTTTTTTGAATATCATTTGCAAGGGGCTGATACGAGCTAGGCAAAAGATACTAGAGGTAGTGACTGCATGCAAGAGAACTCTCTGCTTTTGTTGTCTAGCGCTACGGTTCGAGCCTCTGCAATTGCGTTCGGGGGACGAGAAGGAATACTAGTGAGGTAACTTCCTGTGAATAAAAGCCGAAATGTTTGAAGGATCTTTCGTTGCTCGTTTATCTTCCCCTACTACGTCCCAATCACCTTCTCAACATTCACACACGACTTTGCTGGTGTGGTTGTAGTGAAAGGCTCTTTTACATTCTTCGGAAATTTCTTAGATACGGTGCATCAAAATTTAGAGAAATATGCATTGCGTCTGGATGTTATGAACAACGCGAACTTGGCCACCCTTGTTAGCTAGCGCAAAAGACAACCAAATTTGTTAACTTTACTGAGACTTTCGCTTATGAAAATCAGCCAGACGAACGCATGCCATAATCTATGATTGCTACCAGTTTATATAGAGGTGTCTTCAGAACTTACGTTAACATACACGCCATCTTCAGGCCGGGAGTCCATTTCTTTCTCACTTTTCATCATTTCAAACTGGAAGCCCACGTGATCAATAGGAATTGTGTACTTCCGTGCAAAGTTCTGGCGCGCCCCTACCAATAGACAAATTTATCAGTCAAATCAGTAGCCCATGGTTAAATAGATCATCTTCACTCGTGTGATCAGTGGCCGCTATGCAAATTTCTCCGAACAAAAGAACGCTTTTACAGGATACGGCACCAAAATGGCCGCCGTTGCATTGTTTTGTACACCAGTATGGCCGCCGTGATGTCACGTTCAAAGCTGGGTTAATAAAAATAACCAACCTGTTAAGAAAGACTGAGTGAAGTAAAATCCCGAGATCCAGAACACGTTTGGTTTTCCATGGTCAATCCAGTCTTGAAAAAACGTCAGTCTAATAGGAGAAGAATAATTACCGGCTAATTAGGGAGGACTACAACCTTGACAAGTTACAAATATTCAGCGGTATTCAGTCCGTCGGGAAAGTACTGCCTAGTGAATTTTACCCCTGTGGAGTGACTTTTGAACTGGGTTGAACTCCAAATGAAGGATTCGCAAGTAAAAAATAGTTTGGGCAATTCAAGTAGCGAGAACCCTTTGATACGATTAGGGAATGACTTTAGAAGGAGAAGTAATATCAGTGTTGGCCAATCTGAAGGCTTAAAGCGCTAGACAAAAAATTATCTTCTTAAAGAAATAAGCAATAGTGCATTTAGCCTGCCTTGCAAACACATAGTGGAAAAAACTACTCAACATACCTCTCTAAAAGGTCAGCCACATAGCTACCAAGTGGTTTGAGAGACGGATAGGACTTTGCAGACCAAACAGCTGGCACCTTGCCTACAAGCATGTTATTAAACACATCTTCAAGATCACCTGACATTACCACGAGACCCTGCAAGCAATCACCAAAGCAGTTAGTTTAGTATGGATGGACACTTCTTGTTTAGAAAAAGTTTAACAATAAGGCATTGTACCTAACTGAAATAGACCCGGGCGACAAACAAAGGGCACGGCCTCTTCGATCAGGGTTGGAATAAAAGAGAACATTCCATTAACAGATGTAAATTCCAAAAGTGTCAGGGCAAATGCTACTAATTCAAACGAAATTAGACAATTTAAGGCGAAGTCTTTAAAGTTATTAGAAATAACTTTGACTTATTCCATGTTACTTTTCAAAAACTACCTTTTACCTTCGTCATTCTATTGAGTCTCGCGCCTCTTTCTTGTCCTGTCAGAGGCAAAAACCATATCACTCACGGCCGCTTGCTGACAGGCGTCTTTTTTCCCGCGCTTTTTGCTGATTACATGTACTTGTTTCGAGATCTGATTGGTTTATTTAAATGTTGATGTGTACTGTGATTGCCCAGTAGTCACTTTACGTTTGGTTTTACGACACTCACAAGATTTGTCAGACTTACTTTGATGGCCTTCTGCAGGTTCTGTAGCGTACTTCGTACCACAGTAGTGAGCCGGTTAAACCGGATTAGCTCCTGTCTAAGCACGGTGTTCATGGACTCTTCGTAGACCACAGGGTACTTGTTCATCACCATCTCAATGTCGAACGGAGGAGGGAACTTGGATAGGATGTCGGCCGATAGTTCATCGATTACTTCAGCTGAAGATTTTCCACCTCCACCCGATTGACGAGGCAGGGTTAACAAGATGCTGTCAAACAACTGAGGAACAAATACAAAAAAATGAGACTGCTTTCAAACTGCTAAGATTATCAATTAAATAGCTTTCAACTGAAACTCAAACCATTACGCAAATGAAGAAGATTATCAGCTCAGCGTTATCCGCGCGCATATACAACAAAAGATTAACAGGTGCCACTCACCTCTTGGGTCTCCTTCTGGTCCTTTGTAATGTCGGCATTCTCATGAAGACCAAACACTTCCGGATGAGGTATGAGCGGCAATTCCCGGATGTAGTCCACGTATGACTCGTAATCTCCCTTGGCAGGTGCGTAATATGTACCACTGTCTGAGAACCTTTAGTAAAGGAACCACAGAAGATTATGATCACACTCATCATGTATATACCACACTGCTATTCACTCACAATATTTCGCAGTTTTTGACTGGCTCAAATTCCCCCGGAGTAATGTACCATCAATTCGATGGTATATCGTATATCGGTTTGGAATCAAGGTTGATAGATGGAACTTCTGACTAAAACTGAACGTAAAATGCAAGAATACGCAAAACATATCGCTCGATGGATGTTATCTATGGTTTGAGGAGTATCTGCAAGAAAAAACATCTTCTGAAAGAATAATAAAACAATTTTTTAAATTAGGTTTTCGTATGATGTTAAGAATTATGCTGATCGCGGAAGCTGCTATCTACCTCTGCCGATAACATTCTCCTCGATCTGCATAATCCTTCCCATCGTACTCAGCCTCATTCAGTATTATTGTCAATTATCATTTTTCGTGTGTGGGACGACGCCAGAAGCGGGAGGTGCCCATGTGAAAACAGCAACGTGTTATTGACGGAGTTAACTCACTTGTGATCATCCTTGCCTATGATGTCTTCGCACACAAAGATGGACAACAGGCAGACCAACAATCGACGATCTTTGTCATCAGTGACGCGCCCACCATAGTTACATTGACCAATCAAATACGTAAGCGCGTCCAACGGAACTTCGTCGTAGTCATTCAAAAACATCTACGTAAACAGAATATAGTTCAGCGTCTTGTCTCCTCAATCTCTCAGAAAATTCAGGCCTCAGTTGTTCAAAAGGTGGATAACGCTATCCATCGGATAAACCACTATCCACTGGATAGCGCAATTGGTTTCCCTAATACATATCCACTGGATGGTGATTTATCCGGTGGATAGTACTATCCACCTTTTAACGCGAGCTCCCCTAGAAACAAATCATTATATTGACCCCAATACTGACCAACATCAATTTTCTCCTAACAATATCCATACATTGTCAAGAGGTCATGAGAATTAATAAAATGATCACCAAAGAGAAAATGCCTTGATCTTTTATCAAATTCTCTCAACTAATTCTTTAAGGAAATGTATGGAGATCAGTTTGGAGAGTTTGTATGTGGATATTGGGACTTAAGGGGTTAACTTGTGATTTAGTGCTCAGTTGTAACCATATCAACTAACAACCTTCTGCTTAATATCTTTTTTTTCTCGGTTGCTTTACTTACACGTCAAAGGTAAAAAAGGTAAAAGAGGTAAAGGAATAAATGGCTTTGGGAGAAAAAGTGCGGTAGTTAAAGATCACCACTTCAGATCTAACCACAGTTTTAAGACAAAAACACCTTTGTTGACGATTCCAGATCGAAAAGGCTTGAAATCTTTATGAGGACAGTTTATTTTCTAATTTTCTTTACCACCTTTGTGTCTTTGTTTGTGACGTTTTAGAGAAGGTACGAAACTGAAAAATATTTACAATGAAAACGACTCAAAATACCTGCAATTGCCTCATGCTGATCCTTAGATCCGATTCGTTAAACTCGTAAGGAATATTCCACCCTAAGGGACCAAACTTTCTTCTTTCCTGAACCAAGGCGTGGAAGAAACACAGTCCAAACAACAGTTTCTCCCAAGGCGCCGGCTAAAGAGGAATAAAGAGAAGAGTGAGGAAAAGAAAAGAAATTTTTATGTCCAAAGAGCATCATAACGAGGGATATACATAAATAGCTGGAACAGGCGAGAAAAACTCGTGTTTAACAGACCAGACCAAGAACGAATTGAAAAAAGCAGGGCAGTTGTGTTTCACGCTTTTCAAAGTACCATCCGTTCACTTTTCTTAGTTTTGCCTATCTTTACCCCCTTTTGATTTTCTGTATTCAGTTTGGGTTCTAGGTCTTATAACCTGGGACCAGGCTCCGCAGTGAGGGAAATAGGGAAATAGGGCGGCAAAAAAAATCTGCGAAAGCCAAAACTCTCGGCGAGCGAAGCGAACCGAGCTTAAGTCTGGGGAAGGACGGGTGACGCCCTTTACCCTTTCCCAGTCCCTCGCTCGGCTCGCTTCGTACGCCGACTTTTTTTTGCTGCCCAAGCTGGTATATTTGTCTTTCTTCAAAGCATTCATCCAGTTTCTATTCTTGAGAATTTTCAGTCTACAAGAATTTAACAAGACCTTGACTGCTGACCTTATTACAAGCAGTGAAGAATTCCTTGTCTGAAATCGGATCATTGAGGTATGAGCGTAACAAGTTTGAACGAAGACCTTTTGGAGGCTCGTTGGTCATCTTTACTCCTAAAAAGCATCAACAGTAAAGTTAAAAAAATTATAATATAATAGACGGCCTATGGCCTGGCTAGCCATTAGGGCGCCCAGTCCGACATGGACGCACGGCGACTCATGTGTTCTCTTATGCCTGCGACATGATTAACTTTAAACTATTCTCTTACCATTTTGCAGGATGGACACAGGAAAGTCCGGTGAAGGATAACTGGTCAGCCACAATCTAAACTCCTTGTGCGTGTTATCCGGAACAAGTACATCTTCGCAGATTTTTTCTAGTTTTGACATCCAGCTGGTTGCTAAATGACAATTCTGAAGTACCACCCATGTTCCTTTCTTTAAAGCCTGTTCTATCATGCGTGTCGCTATAGGGCCCTGTGAGACAAAAGAGAAAAATCAAATAAACGTCTTTACCGCTTTTGTATAAAAACAAAGCTCTCCGCCCCACCCCTCCCTCCCCCGCTCAAGTGTGTGTAGACATGTGCCATTAGGCGTTTTGTAGATAATCAAGTTCCTCCTCTGTTCTGTTGGCAAACTCTCCAAACCAAGTTCTATTGTTACAGAGGTGTAGCGACAATTGTACTTTCGACTCCTTTGTTAGATTCCAAGATAAACGAAACTCGTTTCAGCCGTGATACAGCTCTTAGTGTGCCTAAAGTTATTTCGTGTCTATGGTTTTGAATATTGTTATTGGTTAAAATAAGCTCGCCCCTGTTTCTCAGCCAATCAGAAAACAAAACTCTACCAGCTGTAACTTGCTCGGAGGTTTTTCCCGCGCTTGGCACCGGCTCCTTGCATTTGCTGTGAATTCTGATTGTTTAACTGGACTGTCTGCCTTTGGTGTGATTAGTCAAAGATATGACTGAGTCTGTATTCACGACACTCGACTGAAAACCGCGGCAGGATTAGCTCACACGGTAGAGCGCCTGACTGCAAAGCTCAATAGTGAGGGCCTAAAAATAACTGAGAAATGAAGGTTCTTCCTCGGCCCTGCAAACGGCTAGAACTTGGTGTGGCTCGGATGACCACGTAAAAGGGCGGTGCCATCTCAAGTCGAAGACGTAAAATTTGTCATCGATCAGCACTTTCTTGCTAAATACATTGGCACTCAAATTAAGTGCGTTTTTTAAATACACCAGTGCAACTCACCTGTCCTTGGCCGAGTGAAATAGTCTGAATTCTGTTTCCACCAAAGCCTTTGTCACTAGCAAACTTGAGCAGACCAGCCATGGGATCAGCTCCAGGTGATAACACGAATATCAGCGGTGCACAGCAGTGGGAATCGTTATAACTCAATTGTAAATTGAATGTCGGCGGTTCAATGTACGAGCGACCCATGTTTTCCACGATGAAATCCTGTAAATTATTGGTCAAGTGATTATTAACTTATAAAAATGTATAGTGCCGTACAATAATGTCCAGTAGACTTCACAAATAAATATATCAGTTGTTATTCAACTGGTACCATCACCAATAAGATGAAAACAAAAAAAAAACAACAATGAAACACTTCCAGAAGCCTTCAAAGAGAAAATTGCTTTTAAATGGTCAAATATCAGAGCATGTATGAGGGTAAAGCGAATTAGATCTTTAGCAGATATCACTTTTATATATAAGGTTTTTCTTTATTTGTTTTTATATGCATTATTTTGATTATCTGTGTAGTTAAACTGAGTAAATAAATAAACTGATAATAACCTGAACGGCAGGAACGACCTTGTCAGGTCTGAGGCATCGAAGAACCACCAGCCTGCAAAAAATGAAAAATTTAAAAACGAAGCGATGACTTGAGCGTCGTGAAGTGATGTGGTGTAGTGTGAATTCAAGCAAGCTCTGCCGGGGAAGCGTAAAGAAACATCCATAATAGACTTACTTGAAAGTAACTTAGGCCCTTAAGCAGGTCAGACAGGCTTTAAACAAGCTGGAATTCTTTAGAGACTGTGTGACAAATGGCTAACTCAGTATGCAATGTCTAAAATTTTGGTGTTGCGACCGTGCGAGGTATATAAACCCTGAAATGCGACCGTTCAAAGCACCACGAACAAGAATGTTTTTATTTTGGCATGAAATGTTTCTCCCGCGGAAAAGACTACCTGGCACTAAATTTAAGGCTATGCTGTGAGAAAACACCGTCTTACTCTTAAGAATCAAGCCACAGAAAAGAAAAGGAAAGTTGGCCTGTTTACTTACCGATCGAGACCCGACACAGCGTCCCAAGGATCTGGCATCTTTTCTACATGAGGTGTAGCTGAGTCATAAAACGCTTTCCAACCTGGATCTGGGAAACCTGATAACAACAAAATAGTATGAAATCATTCACTTGCTTATTCGAAATTATTCCTTCTGTTATAACGGAAACTAAAACAACAACAAAAATCAATGTCAAGAGTGCTATGCGACAAATCAGAAAGATATGATCTCCTTTCGGATTCAAATCTAGGATCTCTGATTTAAGCTTTTTCTATGCGTTTATATAGCGGGGAGCGGTGCGAAATGGAAAGCAGAGCAAAAGGCCTACGGAATAGGGTAAGGAGATTGAAGGAGACAGCGTGGCTGCGTGGTTAGAGGGCCGGACTTGCAATTCGGAGGCCCCTAGTTCAAGTCCCTCTCTGACCGCTAGCTGGATTTGTTCACGGTAGTCCCGAGTTCAAATCCTCCACCAACCCCATTTGATTTAAATTATTTGTTTCAGGAATTTGTTAGGCCCCACTGGAATTATTGCTACAAATACTGCCGAGGGTAAATAACGGGAATCTATTTTTTTTCCTTTATTCCCCCGCTATGGCAAAAAAACTTTTGGAAAACTTAAAGGGTCGTTTGTGCAATGACTCTGTCGCTTTTTTTGTTGCCGACACATCGCTGACATACGTGCTATTGTTACAGACATCTAGAGGCCATAACAACAGAAAATCGTAAGAACAATCCAAAAAAAGTTATCTTTTCCACAGAATTGGATATAAGACTACACTTACTGTCCTTCAGTCCTTTTAAGTTGGGTAAGTCAGACGCTCTCACGATCTCCGACCAGGATTTTTCGGTCAACCACTCCGAACATGGATTCGGAAACGGATTATCCAGAGCTACTCCGCCAGTTAAAAGGAACCTCCAAACTCGATCATCTACTTTACCCCTGGGAATCAAAGAAATCTCCATTTTATTAAACATGGCTGTCAATTAAAGTTTGTACGTTAAAGGGTAAATGAATAGGTTAAAAACTGCGAAATTCAACAATGATCGCGACTTGTCAGATATCATAACAACGAACGTTATCTAAACTGACTAACCAATCATGCAAAATGCTAAAAAACGAATGCAGTCAAAGACAACTATATTCTGAGCTCCCAATTCGCTCACTTTTCCTTGAAAGCAGAGTCAACCAACCAAAAGCTGAGCGCGTTGCAGCTGACGCACGTATTCCGGAACAAGTGATTTCAAGAGATAATGGAAGGCAGTAGTCGAATGGTTTATGGTGTTGGACAGTCTTCCCTTATGTTCTCATCTTCCTCGAGGGTGAATTTTCACTCGTGCTCGTGTATTTGGCTCACTCTACCCACTATTATTATTATTATTTTTTCTAGATTCTTACTTTCCCTTCATGATTCCAATGGTTAGAGTTATGGAGAAGAGCAGCTTGTCTTTCTCAAACAGCGAGCGGCACACGTTGGAGTAGATACTGTGGGTGAAATGCTCGTTTAGACTTTCTATCCTTTCTTCCAGGTCTGAAGACGGTCGGCTGTTACTGATCGACTACAATAAACAAAAACAACGTAATAAGATACGAATAATGTTTAGAAGGAGCATTGCACATGGTGTTTGAACTTTCTGAATTAACATCTTCAACTTTTGAGTTTACCTCGGTGTAAGAACCTGTGACCTTTTTTCTTTCTCTCCATGTGTTTTTCTACGTTCTATTGTGTTGACTTCTTTGATTACTTTGTTTTACATCACCCGTGAGTTTAAAAGGTTCTGAAACCGAGGATAAGCCCAACTTTTGAATCTTTGAACTTTACCTTTTACCTCAACCACTCTCCCCTAGTATGTTTTTGTCCACGGGCGTGATTTAACGTGAATATTTAGCTTTTAGTCAATAGGTGCCCAGTACGTGCTCGCGCGTAAGTTTGAACTTCGTTCCGTAATTTTCCAGATTTTTTACTCTCTCTTCGTCGTTCAGTTTTTTTTTAGCTTAAGTGCGCATTTTATTTGAGTCAGAATTTTTGATGGAACTTGAGTCTACACCTTCTTAGAGCTAAGAGAGCTGAGCTTGAGTAACCTAGTGACTAACCATGGTAGACCAGTTCAATATTGGCCAGTAACTGAATAACATGTTTTACCTAAAGGTATAGGTGTATAAACCATGTGACTGAGTATTGGTACAAGAGTTCAATATTGGCCAGTGACTGAATAATATTTTTTACCTGGAGGTATAGGTTTATAAACCATGTGAGCGAGTATTGGTACATGGGTTCAATATTGGCGAGGTCTGAGATGCAAAAGAAC
Organism: Porites lobata; assembly: GCA_942486035.1. Taxonomy (NCBI): domain Eukaryota; kingdom Metazoa; phylum Cnidaria; class Anthozoa; order Scleractinia; family Poritidae; genus Porites; species Porites lobata. The sequence continues at coordinate 882,186 of CALNXK010000124.1, forward strand.
AAGATGGAAGAGTGTGTTGCTACTGGTTTGTATCCATTTCGAGTCTCGTCAATTTCCTTCTCCGTTGCTGTAGCGATTTCCTGAAAAACAATATTTGAACTAACGTCACTTGCGTGTCGGTCATTAACCACGATATAAGGGCTTCTAAATCAATGATCGCGTATTTAGCATGCAGCGAAAATGCACGTGTAGCCACAAAAGCGATGAAAACACCAGTGGAAAAAGAAAACAAAACAGAGACAAAGTCAGGCAACGCGAAAAATACTTCCTGGTGGTATCAAAAACAAGTACTTATCGGCAGCTTCGCGGTCAAGTTTGACAAGCAATAATGAGAATTACAGAAGTTTTTCTTTGATAATCTCTTGAGTCGCTCCGCAGTATCGCGAAACGTTTGACAGTTATGACGTCACAATGTTAAAATTAGAACTTCGCGAGCACGGAAGGAATGATGTCACAGTCACAGCTCGCGCAGCCTAGGAAGTGCTTTTCCCTGTCAGGTTTTGAAAGAATTATGTACAATTTTTAATTTACCTGTTTAGCGGAAATTTCTTCCGACAGAACCTTTGAAGATGAGAGGATCTTGATTGCAGTTTCATCCTCTAAAATGTTTCCCTATTTAGAAATGAATTAAAAAGATTGAAAACGTTGCACAATACAGGAAAATACGGAAAAAGATGAAATAGTCAATCACCAAAAGGATGAGTCAAGGAAACATTTCACTACCACAAGCGATTCAAACCACAGGATTTTTTTCACTCTCTCTTTTTGAACTTAAAAGTTCTTTAAGATAACCTTAGCACTCATGCATGCCTTCAGCAGAGTGCTATCGACTTTCTTTGGCATATATTAAGCACGACTGAAATCGCAGTTGAGTTCTAATTCAGTTTACCGTCGATACCCTTTCATCTCTATCCCATTTAAAGAAAATTGAGTCAAGAACTAAACTGTAGTAAGTTACCTCGGAAGATGACAACACCTCTAGGATCTTGTCTTCAATTTCTTTGAGCTAAAAGCAAATATAAATAAATACCTCAGAACTAAGTAAAAATATATAAAACAGGAAGCAACGTCGAGACAAAAATTAGCCGTTTCTAAAACCAACCTGTTTTTTATTGGCCGCACTTTCCAGAATAAGTTGGTTTTTCTTTTCCTCCAGTTCAGGTTTCTCTTTAGCAGCCACAATCCCAAGCAGTTGATCCTCCAGCCCCAGGGGGGTGATCATAAAATTCACTAGGGTCACCTTAACTGAGATCTCAGGCAGGTAGTGAGGATTACGCAGGCGCGTCGTGATATAAAACCGGAAGTCACGTGAATATTCGATGCTGTTCTCTCCGAGTTTGAGATACTACGGAAGACAGAACCACAAAATAAATAAGGACAGGAACCTGTCATGAAGCTAAAAGAAGTAGCAAATGGCGGATTTGATATCCTTTGATCACCAGAGACTAAGAATCTAAGAATCGTCAAAGTTAGAGTTGTTGCTTTTAATAACTGGGTTAACGTCAACTACTCAAGAGGAACTGGAATATCAAAAAAAGTCGCTTGGTGCCGGCTAGAGTTTGCTGAGGTTCAACAACTTTCCGATAGATGTAAAAAGACCAATTTAATGGTGCATTTTGTATCGGTGCGATTTTAAAATCTAAATCCGGATTTTCCTCAAAAAAGCAGAATCCAAAAAGGGATTTTGCCAAGCAGAATATTCGTCTGCGACGTGGATTTCCATTCAAGAGATCCGAACACGAACTCCGTTTTGGGATTTTGTGTTCAAATGGGAAATCCGAAAAATCAGGATTTCCCACAACGCACTCTTATTTTTAATTCCCCTGCCAAAGAATGTGTCGGGAAAGACGCGCACTCGGGGAGCTGGGGCCCACACAGTCAGAGCTTCGTTCGCATTCGGCGTAGCACGAACGGGGTGTTAAGTTCATCAAGAGGTTATCAAAATGATCAGCAGAGAGTTCATACATCTGTTTCGGGAGAGAGAACGTTCAGAAGAATTTCTGAACTAAGAAAAAATGTCTACACACCTCCACGCCACCTTGTTTGAAGGTCTGCTTCAAGAGAAGCGGCTCCAGAATTGGATCCAGTTCCTCTCCAACATTTTCCATCAGAACAGGCGTACCAAACTGTATTTACAAAGAACGCAACTGTTAAGAGACGTTTTTCAAGGGTCCTCAATAGATTTCTCGGGATGCGGGTTTTGCCTCATTGAAGGCCGGGATTCGGGATTGAAAGTTAAGCACAGGATGCGGGACCGGGGATGGCGAAAAAACCCCTCAGGATTACGGGATTGAGCGAAAACTTGGGTCGGGATGACGATGATTGAGGAACCCTGTTGGGGACCCTCGTATTTAAGGTGGCTTTTGTGGTCAATATAACAGGACCTTTCGACTGTTAAAACACTGAATAACAGTCCCTACTGTCGTAAGTAGGTTGAGTATGATCGTCCGGGTGAACGTAGTCCTGAAGAGGACTGTTGTTGACAGCGGTTTAACTGAAAGACGACCAATACTATAACGACTTAATGGACCAATCACGTCAATAAATAGAGTTTTAATACCTTCAACTGACGTGATACAACTCACTTTGACTCTGAAGATGACTACCGCACAGGTTGTCGAAACGTCAGTCACTGTCAGCAACAACAGTCCTATTCAGGACTACCTTCACCCGGACGATCATACTCAACCTACTTAGTGAAATGACTCCTGGATTCGAACCTTTCATAGTCCCTACTTTCACTTCGTACAACTCAAAAAGAAAAGTGAAAAAAAAAGAAAGAAAGAAAGAAAGAAAGCCACTCCTACCGTGATACTGTTCTCCAGGGTGCGGATGTAGTTGGAGTCAGATAGTTTGATAACCGAAAGTTTGTTTTCTTTCTCCATGTTCTTAATCCACTTGTTGGCTTGACCTTGAGGATCAATCATCAGTGGCCATCGCCGCGCGTTATCCACAATAATGCCGTTGTCGACTGAGAATGAATCCACGGGGAGACCAGCAATGTTCCATTCGCGGATTTTGACTGGGCTACCAAGAGTAGCGTTCAGAGAGAATGATTCGGAGCAGGGAATTTTCTTTACATTACACTGTTCTACCCAGCCTGATATACAGTCCTATATGACAAAGGAGAAACAACAACACACATTAAAGCGGTCGTGATTGAAGGACGAAAGTCACTTCGTTGGTTTCAACGATCACGCTTTTCACTGGAGCAGTATACAAATCGGGATTCACTCTTCGGTTCCCAACATCAGAAAATAAATGACAAAAAAATATATGAATGCATGTAGCAAGCACGAATGTATAAATTGCAAAGTTTATTTTCTACTGAGCCGTGACTGATCTACGTTAAAGCCAGCCAACCAAACACAACTGTAACGCGCTATGCGTTTGCTCTCGCTTGGTGCCGGCTACCGCTATATTTTTCCAGTTCTGATTTCTTTGTTGCGTTGTCCGCATGTGACGGGTGTCTTTTCTGGCTTGAATTAAGCGGTTTAGTTACTAAAGAAGTTCCGGATCATTTTACGTTTCTGTGAAACTGTCCACCTACCCCTCCCCTAAACCAACATTAACACTTAGTTCTTACTTAGGGCAAAATGTTGGCTTAGGGAAGGGGTGGGTGGGCAGTTTCCCAAAAACGTAAGATGATCCAAAGTTCCCTCAGTTCAAGTGCTCAGTCTTAATTTAAAAAAAAATGAATAGCAGGGAAGAGGCAATATGAGCATGTATAGAATGATCAGTAAGGAAAAATGTGAACTTACATTCCTAAAGTCCACAGTGAAAGGACCCAAATAAGCCACCACGCCTGAGGACAAAAGTACGTCACCAGTGATCCTGTCATATTTTTCTCCCAGAACACGAGCAGCTTCCGTCCAGCGGTCTTTCTCACCACCCAGTCCTCCGATCAGCTTTTCAGCTCGATCAAGCTTTTGTTCACAGACCATGATGTTGTGTTCCAGTTCCTTCTTTTTGTTGGTCATGGCGTCAAATTCATCGTTCAGAGCTTGAAGTTTGTCGACAACCTAGCAGCAAAAGGAGAACAGTCAAATTAACAGTTTTTAATCTTTTATTGCTGACAACCGAAGTACAGTAATGATAGATACTGTCAATTCCAGTACACCAAACAACGACAACAATAAATCTGTAAATTCATCAACTTCATCCAACACTGTTCCATCCGTCTGACCTCGGCCCTTGTTAGACGGTTTTGGATATTGCTGGAGATAGAGCCATTAGGCCAATCAAACGGATCCAATACCATCCAACAATGATGGGCCAAACATTATAGATGATGTTGGATCAACATGGTGGATTCAATCAAACAGGCAGTATATAGTATAGCAACAACAAACCTCTTTGAGCTGAGCTCGTTTGGCATTTAACTTCTCCATTTGTACCGAGAGCTCGGCTTCTGCTTGAGCAAGTTTCTCTTTCTTGGGAGCAACAACCTTCAAATGATAATAATGATGTTAGATTACAATGCAAACAAGACAATATTTTTCTAAAAAAAAAACAGAAACATGGATAAAATTAACAGGTTTCAGCGATGCTGCTCCGCGACTATACTGTCCTCAAAGAATTCTAATTTGTTTGCATACGGAGCACAGAGGAGTTCTTAAGAGCTCGTTTAAACGTGTTCGTGCGTTCCAGATCGAATTGGAATTTGGAAGTGTTGGTTTTAGGAGAGAGGTGAAAACTGGAGTACCCGGAAAAAAACCTCACGGAGCAAAGGAGAGAACCAAGAACAAACTCAAGCCACATATGGCGTCGACGACGGGACTCGAACGGGGACTACATTGGTGGGACGCGACTTCTCTCACCACTGTACCACCCTTGGTCCCCAATCAAGATTGGAGGATCACAGAGCACAGATATATAAGAACTCAAATAGGATCGTTCTATTATAAGCTGTAACGGTAATATTTAGGGAGTACGACAAAAAATTTTGCCAAGGCTAAAACTTACTTTAGCAACTCTCTCGTAAACCTCCATCGCACGAACCCATCTACACAGACCTTCGCAGGCGGAAGACACTGAACGAATGTTGTTGGGATCAAAATCAGGGTTCGTCACATACCTAAGGAAAGACGAAACGCACTTCAACACTCGGATATGACCATCGCTTCCAATAAAATTTCATTTAAAGATGGGATGGGCTGGGAAAAGATACGAAGCAAGTTGTTGCAGTGTTCATGGAGACTTCGGTGTATATAGAGTTGTCAAGTATTGTTTACATCTCTACACATAATAACAGAACAAGAGTTTGAATGTTTCACCGTGTTCAAGGGTTATCAAAGTAAGCATAAACACTGACTTTCCTACAACTGAATAACATTTATTTGCTGGCGTTATGCAATATGGTCGTGTAGTTACTTTGCCGTGGTGCAGGAATTGTTTATTTCCTTTTGGACTTTGGTAGATATCATTAATTTAGTGAATTCAGTACCCGTGCGATCAAACAACTATCTACGTTTTTTTCAGTTTTATCTCACAGGCTGAGATGCGACGTCAGGGAAACAAATTTGACGTCTAAAATTACGTCAATAAATGGCATAAGCTACGTGAAGCCTGCCCTTTCTCCGATTTCTCGTGGGGGAGGGGTGTACACAAATCATCCTACAAAGCAGTAAAAGCGCATTTTCACAACTCACTTCTCCCTGATCTTTTTAATAATGGCGGCTGGAATGTTATCCTTGTCGTAAACTTTCAAGGACTCCAAGAATTTCAAGTCTCCAAGCATCTTCTGTGATGGGCCCCAGAAGTCTTCCACCATGCGTCCCGAACCCGAGGGATCGGGTTTTCTCTCGGGTTTTATTCCTTTCATAATACAAACAGCTTCCATGACCAGCTTCACAGCTGCTGGGGGATTCTATAAACAGAAATACCACATGTCATTAACACCCATCCTGAACTGAACGCTGGATAAACATTCTATCAGAACCTATTTTCCGAATAATGCAGAATTTCCAGACTGAAGATGGTGACGGTCAATTCGCTTTCAACGGACGGACAGACACTTAGTAAGTGCCGGTTCCAACACTGTCTAAGAAAGTCGGCCGCATGTACACTGCTACAATAGTATGTCATTGGCTTAAATGTTTCCTGTCACTTTCTCAAACTCATTAATAATTCATAAACAAAATACAAAGAAAATTAATGTTTAATGAGTGTTTGGAAATCGGATGAAAAACTGCTCAGTATTTGCATCCTTAATTTCTCCTTCAAAAATGATTTTGTTTGAGAAGAAATATCAAACATTCGACACAGTGTTTCATCACCAGATGAAACACCGAGAAGAGAGTTGAAAATACGACGCGCAGCGGAGTATTTTTGACGAACTTCGAGGTGTTTCATCTGGTGATTGCGAGGTGTTTCATCTGGTGACTGCGTCTCATGTTTGATATATTACTTCTTTACCACTAAAAAGTAGTTCCAAAGAATTTGAATAGAACGTAATATAAATCTAACCGAAATATTTCGGCTGAATCGCCTGGCCTTCGTCAGTTGAATCCTTACAGAATGGTCAAAATGAGACGACCGTAGAATGGTCATGTAACCAGAGAGCGACATCGTAGAAGTGGGAAGTAGTTCACTGAGGCTCTTTCGTCTCTTTCGGTTCGTCATCCAGTGATCACACCATTTGTGAAAGAAAAACACTTGTTTTCCGACGCTGCGGGCCGGCTTCGCATATAGAAAATCCGAGTGGTTTACGGAATTTTTTGCAACACTTTTGACAAACCGCTCTATATTCACGTTAATGCAGATCTCCACGGAATTGCCAAGTCTAGGTTACCGCAAGACTTCCCAAATTTTTTGGTCTCCTGAAACTTATGAAAAGTTACCCATTTAAGGGGAGCCGCATTTTCATCTATTCGTCGGTCATATTGGTGAAATATTGTACTGTTTTGACATAATCTAAGAAATCACATATTGACTTATGCACGGCAATGTCTATAACATACCTTCATGGTCTTGACCATACTGATGTCACTGGGTTTGAGGGTGTTCAGCGCCTGCATGGCTGCCTCCAGGGCCGGCATAGCTTCAGCCAGATCGCTTTCACACTCATCCTTAATGCCCTTAGCTACAGCTGCAGCTTCACTGGCTACTGCTTCATCTGCTGCTACCACCTGCAAACGCACAAGGATAAAGATGAAGACGTTCTTGTAACTCCCTGCATTTGAGGCTCATCCATGGTTGGGATATAATAGCAAAAAAAGGTTTACAGTGTCGGAAGCAATTTTGTGTTTGCTTTGGTTCGTGCGTGCCTTGGGACTGGCTAAAAAACTCGCGTCACTTGCTGAACCAATAAGCACTAGGGAACTGAAACAATTATCTCGTCCTTACACGCGCTTTCCTACGCTGAACTCCACTTCACATTTCTGTTTGGTTCACTGACTATTTGCGTCCCTTTTCATTGGTCAAATAGTGACTTTACTTTCGGTTCTTTGACTCTCAATTGAAAAAAGTAACACAGTTTTTACGAAAATTGAGAGCACATCACTCACCCTGACTTCGCATCTTAACTTTTCTTTTAAACTTCAAACACTTCTGCTGTTCACGACCGGATGATACTAAAACGAGGAACGGGGAACGGGGAACGGGGAACGGGGAACGGGGAACAGGGAACGGGGAGCAGGGAACAAGCACGGGGATCGGGAAAATGAAAAAAAAAAAAGGAACAAAACCCAAGTTGAACCCAAGCCCTATAAGTCACTTTATTTTCAATTCTCTGTTTTGTTTCCATTTTTCATTTTCCCGTTCCCCGTGCTCGTTCCCCGCTCTACATTCCCCGTTTTAGTAACGTTCTTCACGACGCAAGAAGACAGTGAAAGAAGGCTAAAAACAATCTGACACCCGTAAAGTTACTAACATTCGCCTTAAAAGCGACACTTGGTCGCAAAAATTCTCTTTTTTGAACCTCTCAAGGTCGAAAGGTTTTGTTTCATTTCGATTCATTTTAAATTTAATTTATTCATAACTTCACGGTATTTGCGTATAGCGAGAGCTGAAGCGGGTAGTGCTAACGATAAACTAAATTCTACTAAATGCAAATACTATGATTCATACTGATTGTAAGTAAAAAGGTAGCCTGCGTAGCTTGGAAGTAGTGGGGCGAGAAAAAAAACGGCGCGCGAGAAAGAGACACGCGCGTGTCTCCCTCGCACGCGCCCGTTCTCTCTTTCGCCCACTACTTCCACGCGCCTGCTACGCAGGCTAGTAAAAAGGGAAAAACAAAAGAATGAAATTACCACCGAGTTATCAGAAATAACAGGAAAAATTGAAATAACTCAGTAGACAATGACTCCAAATTTGCACCAAAAACACCGGACGAATCTAGCAAGCTCTTACCTCCTTTTTAGCCTCTACTTCAACCGTATCCTGTTCAATTTTGACCATCAACTTTTCCGTCTCCGCGGAAGTTTTAATCAGTTCCGGTTGAAGGTCACTAAGCTCCTGTTGCATGACGGACACCTGCGATGAAGCAAAGTCCAGTTTCTCCAGACCAGTGACGTAACGTTGCTTAAGAGTCATGATCTCTTGGCGTTTGATGTCCAGAAGCTTTTTGAAGGTCATGATAAGTTCTAGGTACGAAGTGGGCGTTACATAATTACGGCGCCTCAAGGACTGATAGAAGCTGCAGGAACAAAGATACATATGCGTTATGGCCCAAGCATGAGGTTAAAGTTGCTGGATATTAGCCAAGGTCTTTTATGTGGTATTTATGTGGAGAGTTTCTTTAACAATCGAGACACTTTTTCTCGGTGATCATTTCCTGCTTTCTCATAAGCGTCAAGTCTGATTAAGTATTGTTATTTTAAGGAGAAATTAGTTGCTGGCTACTTTAAGCAGTGAAAAAGGGAAAAACCTTTTACCCTCAGAGTCAACTTAGTTCAATTCGTTACATTGAGCGATTATCCTCATGCAGTCACTATATACAGATAGTAAAGGTTCTTCGAGGCTTGTGATTATAATCATTAACGTACTGAAAGTTTGTTTCTGGACTTCTAACTTCTGGAGACATGTAAATGGACTCTAACTGTGGGCGAAATCCTACGATGCGACCACAAAAACGAAATCTTAACTTACTATCCTTTAACAGAAAAACTTCCTGGAAAGAGAAAATCAAGAGGATATCCATAAAATGATTCCTCGACTAACACTTTAACAGTTTAAAACACGTGTTCACAGGAGAGGAGGGTTATTGACATTTAATGGACAAAACAAATAGTCGGAGTAGCTATGTGACTCACCTGTCGGACAGCTCTCTGACGCTCTCATGGAAATACTTGCACATGAACACACATTTTTTCCGCACTTCAAGCGCCATGTCAACTTCCTCCAGAAATTTATTTGCTACCATCTCTAAAGCGTCCTCCGGCCAAGCCTAACAACATCAAATATTTATACGAATAGTTAGAGGTCATTGCGCCCGTTAGCGATTCGCCGGTCCCCACAACTCGCGTTGGGATCGGAAATATTTACTGAGAAATTTGTCAACTTACGCGCAAACTCACTATCAGTGAAATCCGACTCTATTACAATTAAAAATTCCCTACATGGTGAAACAAAAGGCACTTCCATAGAAAAAAAACTGACTGGAAAGAGAAGTAAATGTCTCGAAGTGTGCTACAAATGCTCGTGTTCAGTTGACCAAAGCGGGAGTCAACTTCACGTAAGGAAGATAGATGGAAATGGAGGCAAGGTTACCATAAAATGCAGTTTTACCTGAAACCAGTCAATAGTGCAGCAGTTGATGAGGGAAGGGAACATTCTCATTCGGCTTCTGAAGGCATCTCCAATGGGACTCATTGCTAACACCACGTGTAGATTAGCTCGGACTCGCTCGATGAAGAAGTTGTACATGGCTAGCGGTGTAGACTCAATTTTACGGCCCTGAAAACAAAAAGAAGAGAAAGTCACTCACTTAGGAAGGACAAATAGCACAGGACACAAAATAACAAGCTGTAGAAGTAATCAAAGTTTACACACGCACGCTGCACTTGACTGTGAATAAGAAAATGCAAGTATTAAAACTTGGAGATTTACGTAACAAACAGGGTTAGGAAAGCGCGCGCATTAGAATACTCTGCTAAGACGTATTTTGTTTTTAATTTTCGGGGCTTTTGAAATGATTTTCCCCTGATAATCATTTTCGATCTTGCACGGTTTTCGTGGGAACAATATTTTTTTCCAAGATTAAAAGAATCAAATTTAGAGAGCTACGAAATGTTCTCAGGGATGTGAATTTGTACTTCAACCACGAAACCTTGTGGCAACCGGAAAATAAGACGCCCTGACTTTTCCACGAACCAAGGTTTTCCCCGCACATTTCGCAACATCCCAACGCTTTCCTTGACTGTAGTAAGCATGAAAAACGCCGAAGAATTTGGCGTCTTTGTGAGCCAATTTGGGTATGGAATTTTCTACAACGTGTAAGTCCAGAAAGCGGAGTTGGTCAATCAAGCACACCGGAGTGATTTCTTCTCTCACCTCGACTCTGGCCACAGTTTGCATCTTTTCAATGACATCAGCTTTCTCATCAGCAGGAAATATGTTGGGTACATCACCAGTGTTAAGGATCATGTTGATGTCTTCCACAAACGACTCTTCTTTAATTTGATTGTCGCTGAACAGAAACACAGTCGCCTTGCCGTCCACACCTGCTTTGATCAACATCTGTAAAATAATTTTATCAACCTTTTCACTCACAAGGGCGCTTTCACCACTTACTTTACTAATAATATACATGAAAAAATTTCTCAATTGTGATTGGCTAAGAGAAATGCAGTTTTTAGGTAACACAGTGCAGAGAAAAGGTAATTGAGTGCAGAAAAGAGTAACAAACGTGACATTCTGATTGGCTAATAAACAAAGGAACTCACTGAGAGCCAATCAAATGCGCCATCTAAATGGCGCAAAATTCGGATCCGCTCCGGACCAGTTTCGAGCAAAAACCGCAATGGCTGGCGTTTGCAGCACATTTGCTTTTGCGACCGAAACAACCGTAGAGAAACCGAAAAACTGCTCTAAAAACGAAAACACTGCGAAAAGCACTGGTTTTTGGCTCTCTGTTTCGAAGAATTGGTGTGTAGATAAGGAAATTACTGATGAGATAGAAAATTATGAGCATTTCTACGCAGAAGACAAACAATAAAAAAGGTGAAGATTATGAACCAGAAAGCCTTAAGGTAATGATGGCATCGCTTGATAGACACTTAAGGACCAAAGGCTGCACCCTGTCCATTGTACGTGGCCGAGAATTTAGTTCGTCCAAAGAGGTGCTGGAGGACAAAGCGAAACAGCTTCGCTTGGCTGGCCGTGGTAAGCGCCCAAACAAAGCTCGGCAAGTATCAGGGGAGGAAGGAGAAATTCTCTGGAGGAGCGGAAAACTTGAGGTAATAACCCAGAATCTTTAATTCAAACACATTGAAGAATTCCATGAACTGTTCAGCCCGTTTCTGCGGCTTGCAAACTTTAAAAACATCGAGCAAAATGTTGTTTTGACTGCACGTGTGATGATGTTTGCAGCATTTGAATAATTTATTTTTGCACGTAGTTTACGCGTGTTGACTCCCTGTCAAAGTGATTTTAAAGCTATCTGGCAATTTTTTCATGAATATTATTAAAAAGTAATCCCGCGATTTTTCTCGTGCAATTTGGGATAAATAAGTGCTCGTAATTTTTTTCAAAGACCACAAATTGCACTCACCAATTTTGTTAGTCTTTGAAAAAATTTACTCGTGCTTGTTTATTCCAAATTGCACTCGAAATCATGTGATTACCTGTATTAGGTAAAATCCTAAATCAGTTTGATATAGAGTTTATCTTAAAAGGGAAATAGAAACATATTGAAATTACAAGACCTTTGTAGTTTCAATAGTACTGTAGCAGAGTTTTATCTACAAAATAATGTCTAATCATTGTAACAACTTTCTGCGACTAACACTACTTTCACCTCTGTCTATACACTCAAACCCTCAATTACGTTTTTTAAACATGTTTCTGGTGTTTTTAACAAGTCTCTGAAATCTCTTGAAACAATCTTAGGGCTTTTGTTCGTTCTGTATAGTCAACATCAAAGACCTTAGGCAGAAGATCACAAATTATTTACGCAAATTTGCTGTCACTAAACACCATGAATTTCAGTAAGAGCTACCTTCTTGACGTCTTCTCTCCACTCATTCTTGGTGTAGTTTCGTGTAATTTCAATCTGGAACAGATCGTAGTCCGCCATAAAAGTAGCCAAGCGCGTTGCGCTCTGTCGACCGCTTCCTCCGATACCTGAACACAAAATAAAGTCCACTTTTCATGAATAACACGCATTAGAAAGAGCTAGAGAAGAGAGAAATAGACTTACGACTTGACTGAGCACCTCAAAACCGTGTGGGTGGTGGATTTTGCGCAATTTACTTTCTTCTAAAACTTATCTGAGTACTTGACCAAGGTAGGATTAGCTCAGTCGGTAGAGCTCTTGACTGCAGAACAGAGGTCGTGGGTTCGATTCCCAAGGCTGGACCAATACTCAGGGTCTTAAAATAACTGAGAAATGAAAGTACTTCCTTTGCCCTGCAAACGGCTAGACTTTCACATGGCTTGGATGAGCCTCTAGCCAACGAACCCCAGCTTTGTGGAGAAACGTGAAGGAAGGGGAATGGAAAGGGGTGATGCAGGAGTGATCTAAAGGAAAGCAAACTAGTTAGAGAAACAATTGGAGAGATTAATACGAGCTGTACTCACCAACAAGAAGGGCGTGTCCATTGTCCTGTTTCAGCACTCGAGCGACTCGTGAGATGTGTTCAATGGCAAACTTAAACATCACAAGCGACATGGGGGTCTTACTCATCTGATTAAACTCATCCAAATACCTGAAAAACACAATTTGTTCATAATCGTCGCAAGAACCGAGCCCATCGTGTTGGGGATAGACTCCGGTAACAGAGGGAAGACAATCGCCAAAGCTTTCACGTAGCTTACATTTTCAATTCTCATGTACCGTTCCCATTTAACTACTGAAAAGACGGATAGATGGGCCATGGCAGGAAATTCTGAGGGGTTTTAAATCTTACAATGCAATCATTCACGTGGAAACTTCAAAGTACTGCTTTCCTGTATAAGGTGATTTGGAATGTAGTGTCTGACTTTCTAACATGCAAAAATAAATCATTTCAACAGTTCTTTTTACAGAAGAGAATTTCGTACGTGTTTATTTCATGGTTAGACGGTTAGCTATTTGTAGCGTTAAAAATATTCAATAAAATCATAAAGGAAAAGCTAATAACACTTTAGAACCCATTTTATAATTTCACTGAACAATTGCTATACTCTTAACAGTGACATGACAGCTTTTGAGCGCTATATAGTAGATATGAAACCCACCCTTCCATCTGTAGAGTCAGTTGAGATAAATCAGTGACTTCATCATAGATTCTTTCCGGACTATCGGGATTCATGTAATCACCAAAAAACAAGCTCCTGAAAAATATAACAAACAAACAAAGTTGTCAAGGAGGCAGTGGCAAAGTGAAGCAAAAAATCTTAGCGAAAAAAGAGTTACTTAATCTGGGCATGGTGATATAAATTTGGGCTCAAATCCATCACTTGATAAAGATTCCGCGATAGAATCGAAAGCTTGTGTGTAAAACGTTTTTTCCTATCCTGCAAATTGAATCGTCGTTTATTATGAAGCAAAAAATAATACCCGTAATAACTGCAATAACAATAAAAAAGTAACTAAGTCTTGTGAGGTATCTCAGCAACATTGTCCGGGGCTGCGTCTCGCTGGCCACGAGCTGGTGTAGATTTAGGTTGCAAAACGCAGCTGAACATTATCAAGTATAGATTAACGTCTTGACGTTTTAGCGGCATACAGCCATTCTAAAATTCATAGGGCACCTCTCCCTCCCCAACCGTAGTTGTTTTTTTAATTTAGTTTATTTCTTTATTGCGCATATCAACACCACAATTCATCTCTCACGGTTTAGTACTGTGTTTCAAATAGTTGTTACAAACCAATATACTTTACTGGTCATCAAAAAGGAGTGAAGAACCGGTTTTTCTTGCTCTCAATCTCCTCCGCAATCTTATTTGAAAGCTAAACAGAGAATTCTTTTCACTCTGATCAAGACAGAGAGTTGATGATAAGATGTAGGCTAGTGTAAAATACTGTGGTCTTTCTTATCTTGCAAGCAATCTATTTCAATTTTTCTGACCTGATGTGATCGTCCTTGAGTTTCTGTCCTGTTGGTACAACGTGGTCCAGTAAGCTATCCATGTCTTTCTTGAACTGCTGTTTTGTCGTTTCTTTCATCATTTCAAAGAACATCACTCGATCGTTGTTGTCAATGAGCCTGTCGTAAAACACTCGATAAACCTCGTGAATCCACAGGCGAATTAACTTGTCGCCCTCTTGAAGATGCGTGGAGGGAACGAGAAGAACACCAAACACGACACGCGCGAAGTCACGCAAGTTAAACACGTAGTGTGATTTGCTGGGAGTTGGCAGAAATTTCTCGACAACAGCCTTGTACACGTGCATTGTTGCCTGGACAAGAATCTGCAAAAGGAACAAAATGTGGAAAGGGTGCTCTTTAAGCCTGCTGACGTAATATGACGATAAGAAAAATATTCGCGCCAACGATCCCTCAAGCTATCAAAGAAGAGTGTATCATTTATCCCAAGATGTAAGGAGCCCCCTTAGAAATTCCTCAATTTAACCATCATTTTCTCGTTCACACCTCTCTCACTTCGTAAAAGGGAGCGGCTTTATTGTAAAACCGGTTTACTATAACGTCATAGTTCGCATATTTTGCCTGACCTCTGGTCATTGTAAGGTAAAATGACGTCACAGTCGAATACACTCATACCAATGAAAAAACGAGATGATATCGGGGACACACTGTCAATTTAAATTTGTCGTGCAGTAACAACTACAACTTTGGTTTTCACCTACGAATTAACCTGTGAGCGAGCAAACCGAGCCCTAAATAGAGACGTTGCTCGCAGGCTACCTACAAATCTATTTTCTCGACAGCGACGATATCAAGCCTACAAAGGCGTGTTAATCTTACGAGCACCCAATTTTGTTTACAATCTCACCTTTCCCAGTCTTCCGAAGGACGCATCGAATCCTTTGGCAAAATGCCAGTCCACGATGGATGTAAAAATCTTGGTCATGGTGTTGTCATCAAACGAGTCAATTGATATGATATTGAGATGACGTGTGAACCGGCCTGAGATGTCATTACGGCCCCCACCAGGGGGACCCATGGCAGAAACGAATAACTGAAAATAGAAGAAATCACAATCAAATATAATACACTGTCTTCACCAAGTCGCGAAAGGCAATTTATAGAGTATTTATTGTGATAAAGTAGAACCTCGATATTACGAACCTCTAGCTAACGAAGTCCTCGATATAACGAATCATATTCTCCGCCCCAGTATTAGTGAAATATAACGAAAAAACCCTCGATATAACGAAACCAGTCCCTTGCCCATTCGTTAAATCGAGGTTCCACTGCATGTAGTAGGCGACAAAAGAGATGCGAGTCCTCTGAGTTAGTTACCATTAAGGCAATGACACATTTTATACTTCAAAAGCTACCCTGCAGCACACGCAAATCTTACAGAAACTCCTTACTACAGCCGTGACTTGGCCAAAGGACCTCTAAACAGCAATCTTTTATTGAGTTGCATAAAACCCAAACTCGGTAGTTACACTGGCCAATCTCAACAACTGCGAACGATTTAAACCATCCAAAATCCACAGGAAATACAAGAACAGCGTCTACGTTCTGAATTGGCAGGTCACTAGTTAGTTGGGAGAGAACGTTTGTATATCGGTAAAAATGTGCCTACCATATCCATAAGCTCCAGCTTGGATGTATCCTTCCGGTCGTACCAGTGAGAATGATCAATCCACTAAAAATAACATTTGATAAATTACTTCAACAAATAACAGCTAAAGTAAATACAAAGTTTTCACAACAACTGTCCCATAAAGAGCTTTGCACGAAACGTTTGAAAGTGAACCGCGTGTTCCGCAACCTGTGAACATGCGTAAAAAATGCACATTACAATAATGAGATTCAGCTAATGTGGGTGGAAATAAAATCAAGTAAAATTCCAATCTGGTTTTGAGTATAGCTTTTTCGTCTCACCTGTCTAAGCAATTCAATTGGAGGTTGGGCACCATACTTTTCCTTAGAAGGCATATTGAGATCGTCCACAAACACAACACACCTCTTCCCAGGAGGGGGTCCGTATACTCCTTTGCGACGCCTGTTATAGAAGCCATCACGTGTGAGAGTGATCGGTAAATTTTAAAATTATCGATAAAGATACTCACAAAAAAGTTGAGGTTGTCATTTGAAGATAAGTGCACAAAAGAAATGTTCAGATTACCTGTCCAACTTAGCCATGATGATGTCTTGAGTCTGACCTGCACTGGTGCGAGCTGAAAAGTTTATGTTGATTGGAAGATACCTAAAAAAAGGAAAACAAAGAAAAGCGGTTAAATACACAGCAAATGAAGCAACAGACAACTTATAATCGCAGCTCTGGGAACAAGAATCAAGTCGTTATTGCCCTTATTTGCTCTGTCTAAACCAGAATATTATTATAGTGTGGCAAAATAAAACGAGACTTAATGATAACTTTAAAATGATAATTTTAATACATACGATCGATTACAATTGTTTTAAAAGATCGTACTTCTCTTTCGGCATTCCAATGATATAGTTGTTGGTGATGGCTGACTTTCCTGTTCCAGTTGGACCGATGAACAGTAATGGCTTGTTGTGAGTTAGAAATGCTTCCAAGAAAAACATCTGTCGTGCAGTTTCATCTGTTGGGATCATCAGTTCGCTGACCTGTCAAACAAGAATTGAAATCGTTAAGTTAACAATACCCATTTTAAGGCTTTATAGTCAAGTCGATGGTTTATCAGCTTTTCCAGTTGACGGTAGGTTATTAGACTTGCCGCAAGTATACCTCACGCGTTTCACAGCAGGATTAAAAGCGGAGCGAGCTTTTCAGGCCGCGAAGCTGTCCTAAGCAAGCGATGATGTTGTGAGAAGTCAACTTTCGTCCCGCGGGCCATACTTAATAGGATAAAGGACTTTTTCGAAAGTCTAGTCAGTGCTTAGAGGTTTAGGACCAGAACGGCCAGAAGCGAAGCGCGATTTTTCAGAGTCGTAGTAATCACTCATGGCCAATCATAAAATGGGAAGAATATCTCAGGAACTAATCAAAGCTCTGAGCGATAGATGTAGCCAGCTGGAAGCGAGGGAAAAATCAAGCAGGCAAGTGTCTGCATTTATTAGGGGCTTTCTTCTAATTGGTCCAGAGGCTGGCGCAACGATTTTAATCCATTATAACGTATATCAATGCTCAAACAGGGCAATCGCAACTTACTCTCCTCATTCACCAAAACCCGCAGTAAAACTGTCATTCGTCGGAAGGTGATCGCAAAATGTCCTCAAGAAGACCATCAGAAAGGAAATTTAACTATTAGCATAAGATTACTTAATTGACCTTTTTTCTAGACAAGGTATCGAGCAAACCATCACAAGAACTTTCTTTTCTACGTTAAAAGAAGGTGAGAATGCGCGTTACCTTGGCGTCTTTGGGGATCACGCTCTTAGCTTTGTCCACTCTCTCAATCCAGTTGTTCCATGAACCGCTGGCTTGTTTTACAAAATAGAAGTCATACACAATGCCACGGTCGGGAAACACGTTTTGCTGCAGGACGAAAAAAGCAGTTAATTCATTGACGATGAAAATGTCAATAACGAAAATAACAAAGTTTATTAGGCAAAAATTTGCCATCGATAACTGTCGATTAATGGGCTAAAAAACTTCAAACGAGCACTGCTTAAATTCTGTTGCTTTCTGAAAGGTTTACAATATCCATGGCTGGTTAAACTATTATTCAGTTTGAAGGACAAGTTTTACAAAATATGAAGTAAGCAAATTAAAACTATGGAATTAGGAGTTTAACAACACTTCTTTACCTTTGTCATCTTAATGTTGTTGGGCTTAGGGTGATCTTTATCTGTTCCGCTGATCAGCAATCTAAAAAACGCATCAAACTTCTTGCGGCTGTCTCCGTTTATGGTACCACCAATGGACCAAACCATGGCAAAGATAAACAAGCCTTGAAGCCAGTTTGTGATCTGCAATCGGAAGGTTATTAAATGGTAATGTAAAGTAAAACTCGCGCACAGCGTTAATTTCAGACGTAATGGTCTGTCTGATCTGTGGGTTTGGTTTCAAGCCATTACGTTGTTTCCTTGGACAAAAAACTTTGGTCCATCTTGTTTCTCTCCAACTAAATGTATAAGTCAAGACCAGCAACTCCTAGGGATACCCCTGACATAGACTAGTATCCTTTCCGGGGAGGTGGTAATTCCCCTAAGTACTTCATGCCATATAAAACCGCACTCAGTGAGAAAGCTCGGGCCGAATGGGTTCGTTAACAAGTTTCTCTACGTTAGGCGAGCGCTTCATCGAGTAACAATGTACTCGGTCACAAGTAAGTACAACAGATCCAACATCAATCTGACTGAAACCCAAAGTTCAATCTTAAGCGGCCGCATCTTGCAAGCGAAGATAACCGAAACTTGTCAAATAACATAGCATAACGTACAATACGAAAGACTTAATGGAGGTGCTATTTTCACAGCAATTCTGAATTTGAGAGAAAACTGACAACAGTGTCTATAACAGTTTCAGACAGGACAAGTACATCACGTGATGATGACGTATACATACCTGTGAGCTAGACATCCTGTCAGCTCCTTCAGCATGCTCCTGCGCAGCTATCTCGTCCAACAGACACGAGTACAAATTCATAAAAGAATTCACCAGGTGCATATCAGATGTTTGGATGAAAAATTTGCACTCATGGCGGAGAAAAGCTGATAATTAATGTAAAAGAAAATCAGTAGAAGAATCAACATCAGACGATACTGAAACACTCTTAACATATGATTGAAAGCGCGGAGAAACGATAGAGGAAACCTTGCTTTGTGGCTTATATGATGGAGCTATGTTATCCGCTCGGGAGCACCTGCTTTGTTTGAGCACGACAGGGCTTTTTTGGCCACGTAATAAATCTCTTATTGGCCAGGCTTCGCTTCCTCGGTCCATACATACTCTAGGGAATATACATCTCAGACATCCCTACCGAAAAATTATTTTTCTAAGCGCATACATATAATTCATCGCATGGTCATTAACGAGATACAATTGTGTAAACCTCTAAGTCATACATAGAGTGAACAAAATTGTCACAAAAATACAACATTACACTTCAAAGTTGCTCTAGCTATAACTTACACAAACACGGTTGCATGAGCCACATAAACAGCGCCCGGATAGTCTCCAAATGCTCAGCGGTCAGACTCTTGGGAAGTATGTTCATGTAAGACTCCATCAAAGGTTCCCATCCAAGCTAATAAGGGAACAGAAACAAAATACGTAACTGGGGAAAAGGTTTATTTTTCAAAGAAAATAAGGTGTTGCTTTGATGGGGACCAAAACATGAAATTTATTTGCTAATAAGGTTAATTGGACAACACAAAAAAATTAACGAGGTATTGGTTTTGTGGGGTGTTTGATTTGAAAGATGAAGGATGTGAAGAAACGTACGATCGATGAGTATAACTTGACTTTTAAGAATGAGAAACCTACGCTGCCAAGGCCACATGTCTCACCTGGTGAGGCTCCAGATAGATCATACCGCATCGACTAACAGTGGCAGGAGAAGCTTGTTCCAGATCAGCCGGTTCAAAGATTAAACTCTGCCTGTTGTTCATCTGTATGATTTCACCACTCATCAAACACAACTGACGAAAAAAAAGTAAAAAACAAAGTTTAAGTTTAACACGATAACTTAAGTTACTTTTTTATTATTATCATGTACTTATCAGTTTACAATAAAGTGAGGCATAGTTGACTAAGGGCAACAAAAGAAAAGAGGAGATGACCACTACTTGGAAAAGTTATTTAAAGGGAGTGGATCAATTATTTTTGCTACGAGCCACGAGTTTTTTTTTTCGCACTGCTTTGGTGAAAAGACCTGTTGTCATGTCAACTGCACGATTCTAGCAAAGAAAAACAACTACTTCTTAAGAGGGCAATTATTCTTGGAATCTTCAAGCTTAGCCTGGGAGTAAGTCGCTTTTAATTCTAGTTGTTTGTTCTGAAGCTATTTTAAGCGCACTCAACCCAGACGTACCTTCTTGTTGTCGTCAAGCACAGTATTCATGTTTTCAATCCAAACTGCATCGACAGGTCCATCAAAAATCAGCCATTTTCTGTCTTCTGTAGTCGATGACGCATGTTCTCTAAAGGAGTTGGCTAACACACCGTCCGACCACTCGTGGGAAACTGGATCGAAGCAGCCATAGAGTTCACCCATGCTTATTGACTTGGGGTTGATGATCTTATAAATCACCTGGGAAAATTTACGGAGCCAAGTCAAAAGGAATTTTGTTGTTAGCTCTGGAGGACTTTAAAACCTGAACGACACGTGTCACAAGCAAATCAACAAGCAAACCGGAATTAAGTACTTTGATTGGTTTAGCGAAAGGAGGGAAAGCACGTTGCCTTTGGTTGGTTTGGCAAAAGTACCAAGCAAAGAAACGGATTCCAAGCGACTATTTCAACTCAATAAACACACACGAAAACAAGTCTCCAACTGATAAAAGTTAAAGGGTCTAACTAAATAAAGACAGATTGCTTAAAGCCTCTATTTCGCCGTTTGTCGCCAAGTTCAAGCATGTAGAACTAGCGTACTCCTCTCAGTTTTACCACGCGGAGACATCTAGGATCTCAGCGAAATTACAGATCTTAAAATAAATTCCACAGAAAAATAAGGGCGTAAAATGTCTTAGAGTAAAGTGTCTCCGATTACAAAATGCTTACCCTTTGATGAGGGTATCCTGCTTTATGAAGATCAGACATTGAATCCGCAAGAACCTAAACAAAACCAACAACGCAAAATTCATATCAGAGATCAGGCGGTTGCTTATAAAAAAAAAAACGTTTCCGAATATTCATCACACCATAAAGAGAACATTCGAATTTACCTTGAATGCCATTGTTTTTCCACCCAGTGGGTCACCAACAATCATGAAGCCATGTCTAACAATCATCATCTCATAAACCTAAGGAAAAAGATTAAAGGCGACCCATCGACTGCTTAGAATTTAACTTACCAAAAAGTCAAGAATAATATCTTCGGTGTCCACGAATTGACTGCCTAATATGCGATGTTTAAAGGATGATATGTGAGAACATACCTGAATGATCTTCTTGAGAAACCACTTTGTGGACTGCAGGTTGCGTATCTTGCAGTTTTCTCTAAGAGCATCCATCAGAACTCCGTAATCAGGGCTCGGCCAGCTGGTGCCAGGAAACAAGTCCGAGATGATGCCTTCGAACAGAGGAACATCCTGAAAATTATAAAGCAAAAAGAGAATAAACGTCCCATGCTAAGGACTATGAAGGAAGCAATGGTGGCTCAGCGTTGATAGAGAGTTCAAGATTAACGTATACGGCATACGTCAGATTCAAGTTGCGAATTTCTCAAAATGGAAAATGAGCAGATAAAAACACATCAAAAAATTTAAAAAATTGCGTGAAACTACTAGTTTATGTGTATAAATAATAACAGTAAACGACAAATAAAGGGGGAACTTGGTCACGTGGTACAAATTTGCGTTTGCCGTTTGACGTAATGTGATGCTTAACCTCTGTAATATGACTCGCCTTCCGCGACTGGGGTTCGACTCGACTTGGTGTTCATATGTGGGTTAAGTTTGCTGTTTGTTCTCAACCACGTTTGAGAAGTTTTTTCCCTACACTACGGTTTGGAATCTGGAATGAACGAGCGCTTGGTCAACGAGTTTCTACGGTCTGTTAGGTGTTTCAAGGGAATCAAATTGCATTTATACTAACATATATAGTTCAAAAAAGACCAGCATGGAGGCGGGGGAGGGGGTTATGGCAAAGTGAGGGGGTGACCCTGGTGTAGATGTTAGGATTGTAAGGGTGCTTACAACTAAATAACCACCATTAGAATGATTGTTATACCTCTCCAGGTACCGTGAAGAATCATAAGGAAATGACTCGAAGCTAGCCTGCGAGCGAGCTAATAAATAATAAAACGACAAAAAAGCAAAGTTACCTGTGCCAAGAATTTGGCGAGGTTCACTTCGAGCACAGCTCTAAGCATAAGCTCAGCTTCATCGTCGTCCGGATAGCGAAGCTTGAGATTCCCTGCTGCGGTTAACACAGACTTGACCGCTCTCATGCCATAGTCATAATGGGACTGGGAAGAGAGCTGTTCCGAACACAGCTGATACGTTGCTACAATCTTTTGTGCCAAACTGTTTTAAAACACACAAACAAACAAAACACCAAGTCACATGTACAGTACGTGCACTATGGTTCTAGGAGAAGCAAACAGTGTTTGCAAGTTTAATCCATTATCAAATGCGTATACTTTCCGAGTTCGCCCAGGCCTGTGTATTAAAATGAGGTTAAGTGCTCAGCCTTTGATATGGAAATGATTTTTCATTCTCATGCAAATAAAACTCATTTGCACAAGAAAGGTAGTGCACTTGGCCTCATTTTGAAGGTGAGGGTTTTTGGAACTCGGAAGTGGCCTAACGGCTCGTGAAATTACGTATAACAATCATGCTATTATTTGTTTATACTACTACCTGCAAAAGGTTTGTAATTCTCACATGTAAGTATTTCAAATTAAGCTAAAATACCACTGCTCTGAGCCAATCAAATTGCAGAAAATTCTCACGTAGTAGCATAAAGAGCAAAAGAAAATACTACCTTCTAGCATCTAAGAATCCCATGGAATAGAGAGAGATCTCACTGATTAAGGCGTAATCAGGAACCATCATGGCCACAGTGCGGAAGAGAACCTACATTGACAAACAAAGGATTTAACACAATTACTACGTAATGGCTTCCATCTATGCACTAGGTTTGGAGCATGCGCGCAAAGGACAGAAGAAAACTGCGCAAAGCAATACAGTGGAATCTCTCCTAACTGCTTATTCTTAACAACGGCTAATTTTGTTTTTCCCGGCGGATGCACTCACTCTTAGTGTAACCTCTTTACCATGGCTACCTCCCTACAGCGGACACTTTCTACGATCCACAAGCTGGCCCTTGTGCAAAGGTTCGACCGTACTAAGCAATCAAGTTCCGAATGACTGGGTTATATACACTGCAAGCGGGCGTGAAACTCGGTCGATGTTTTTCAATTCCTTTTCGTATCCTGTATGCTGCAGCCCTGACATCTTCAAAGCCGACCAAGATGGGTTCGTCTGATTCGCCGGTCACTGGGTTTCATAAAAGTGCCAGCTTGTTTACTAACCCAGGACCCACTCGAACGAAGCTCAAGGTGACGAGGACTCCTTTTGCTCTTTATCTGTCATGGTGCTGTACTCGAATTGAACTATGACACTGTTTGAGGGACGATATCGTTTCTTTGATGACTATACCGAAGTTGCATAGGAAACTGGGTCAAAATTTTCCCGCCATAACAGTCCCACAGTGCAGTTCGACACGACAAAGGCGACGTCCATGAAAACCTCGCTGAAAAATCAGATAGACTCCGCATCCTATCCAACCATTTCGCGATTATTCCAAGTCGCACAGTTACTTAAAAGAAGAAAATTTATGTTGGAGCTGAGGAGAGGGGGCCGCGCCCAAGTTCAGACAGAGATGGTAGAATTTATCGCCTTGCCGTTCCCGTCCTCAAAAAAACTTAAAATTTGAAACAATCGTGATGCACGTGCAGAGTTTTTGTTTTGCTAACTAAACCTATTGCTTTTTGAAGTAGCCGTAGCTGTCGTAGTTTCGTAAGGTCCCTAATGGCCACGTCTCAAAGACGCGAACTTGGGCGAGTTACGATGAACTCGATCTGAAAAAGTATCATACCTTAAGGTTATCCGGTAGCTCCTGTCGTCCTGCATAACCAGGATTCATGGTGATAAACATTGTGCAAGTCGGATTGAGAACAAGTTCTGTTCCTTCAAAAATGAACTTTTGCTTCCTGTCCGCGATGGCCTTCTGAATCGTATGAATCTGCTGCGCTACTACGCTCAGTACCTGTCAAAATAACGTCAAATGAAAGTCTTAATCGATCGCCTTGTCCAAAATAATATCAATTCAAAAGGTATTTAATCACGTTGAAACTTCAGCATCAAAGAAACCAAGCAGTGGATAAAAAGTGTTAGCTTCGCTTAATGAAGATGAATAAATTCAAAATACAAGTTTCAGTGGGAAAAATGGAATTGCGGTCGTTTCGCGTACGGTTTGTTCGCCTACGTCTAGAATCGATTCGCCTACGTCTAATATGTCAGTTCGCCTACATATTAAAATCCTTTCGCGAACTATGACAATCATTGCGACAATTTTAAAACAATTTTAACAAAATATGACTCTCACATTCTGCAGTTCGTAAACGACCGGTTTCCGATAATCAAGTTTTAAACATTCCAACTATCGTGTTTTAGCGCGACGCTTCTCTAGACAAGCGCATCGAGGTTGGAACGTATTGACTTCTGTTGTATGGTTATCTTTTTAGGCTGCAAGGATCAGGAACAAGGACTTTTAATAATTCAGTTTTAAAGCTTCAACATATGAATCGTAGGCGAACTGACGTATTGCACGTAGGCGAATCGACTCTAGACGTACGCGAACAGACCGTACGTGAAACGACCGAAAAATCGCTTACGATATGTTGACTTGATATCACTAACCTCCAGCTCAATCCTGTTGAACTCATCAAAACAGGCCCAGCAACCGGCTTGAGCTAGTCCTTTGAAGAACTTTCCCATTGCCTTGTAGTCCAGTCCATCCGAGCAGTTAAACACCACGCACTGCATATAATGAGAAGAAAGCAGTGATGAAAGCAAATCGTATATTCATCATACTACAAAAGTTTTTTTCTTTAGATCAAATCTATGTCCAAGCGTTTGTCCAATGTTCTTAAAAACGTTATCTAAGCAGACAGCAACTCCAGGTGTGTACAGTAATTAGCAAAGCCCAGATTAGGTTCGTTCTTCTCTGGGAATTTCGCGGATATGAAAAACTGAATTTACCATCATCAAGAAACTTCAAGTTTTCTGACTTAAACACTCGTAATTAACAAACCGTCATGTAGGAAAATGACAACCAAACATAAAAAGGTAAATCTTTTGACGAATTTGACTCATTTAATTTACTAAGGGAAGCTCCGTCTGAGAAAGTGAGCTCTACATTTTCAAGTAAAACAAACCTGTTTAGCGACAGCCTTGGCCAGATCTTTAGAGGTCTCAGTTTTTCCTGTTCCAGCTGGTCCTTCAGGAGCTCCACCCAGATTTAGTTTAATAGCACCCATTAAAGTTCTGCATAAGAAAGACGATTATTGTAACCTTAACCTTGCACTACACGCCCGTCATTATTTTACAATACCTCAGGGCTCAAAATAAGTACTACGTCATACGTTGCAGCGTATGTCAAGCGCTCATTTTTATGATCACTCTATATTTAATCACACTAAACTGAGGATTTCACCTGAATGCAGCCTTTTTCGTTTGTGGATTTAAACTGCTACAACTAAGGCACCACTCATTGAAAACTCATTTTAACAATGAGCAGTGTTGTAAAAGGATCGAAATTTTGCAAATGTCATCGTTTTTAGTTGAGAAGGTTAGCAATACAGGCATGGAAAGTTCCCTAGCACCAAAAAAAATATAATTTAGTCTTGCAATCGGCGACACTCCATTCAATTTTCGTGCTTTTCATGAACTTACCTGTAACATCTGTCAGTGAGAGGTGTAATGACGAGTCGCCCGCTGTTACCCAGGTACTCATATCCATAGTCAATACTGGTGGTAATCATTCGCACAATTGTCCTTTTGTCTTCAAAGTAATATCTTAGCTGTGACAGCCACTGAAAATCATTTGTATTGTTTACACCATCCTGGCACATTTTTGCAACGACATCACGAGCTGGAAATAAGAAAAACGCCTGCTTACTGAAGTGTCAAAAGGCTGTCTCTGCCGCAAAGGTCGCTCTGTGTCGTTGGGAGGCTGGGGAGATGGAAAAAAATAAAAACGAGCGGGGGATGATGGGACGGGGAAAGAAAGGAAGAGGAGCTCCAACCCTTTTTCTCTTCCCATCGTACCACGCGCACTCACTATTCCTTATTTTTTACTTTTAGTGGAATACCGAACGGGAACAAGAGGTCAAAAGGCACTTTTTTTTTTCAAAGACATAGCTAAGAAAATGGTACGACATGAATTGACCAACATCAAAAGACAAGAGAATTGAGCATTTCAGTTTTCACAAACCAACAAGTACATCATATACGTAGTCTCCGCAGTGAACTTGAACCAGCCTGTAATCGAAGCTAACGGTGACAATGTCATTTATGTGTTGCATGAACACCAAAATAATCTATTAAAAGCCGAATAACGAAAGTTGTGTCATTCGTTGTATAGAGCATAAACCTGAAACAAATTGATGTGATTTTGACTCATGTCAATCTAGACAAGGTCTCTCTTTTCCTGTGTCCTGGAGGTAGAAGTGGGCTGAAAAAAGAGGAAGTTATGCAAGTAGCTTGAACATGTACATTACCATGGACATCAATCACAGTCAATGCACCAAGCGTGATTCTGATACTACGGTCTAGTTTTCCTCGGACAAGGGCCACGATGGTCTCAATCTGGGAATTCGATTTTTCCAAATAATTCTGAAAAACAAAGCGTCCATGATTTTCAAAAGGTTCGATCATATACAATTACGGGAACAAAGAAGTTTCGTTACTAGTATTAATCCAAAACTACTTTACCTTAAGGCCATCTTTCTCCAGAATTGCTTGCGACACTTCTGCAGTCCAAAATATACCACTACAAGCTAAAATAATCTAAAGAAAAGGCAAAGTAATGTAAATGGGATACATACACTCGAGCATTAAAGTAACATTCCTCAGATCCTCTTTACACTTCTATCAAATACAGGGTGACAAAGTGATCTTAGCCTGCTGCACAGACGAAACTAAACTCTGGTTAAGTCCGTCTGCAAAACAGCGCCGAAATCCTTGTTCTTGTTGGGAACCCCATCTGTGTACCAGGATTTGAGTACGAGCCATGATTGGCTTGCTAAAAAAATCCATTGTCAATTTTCCAATGAGGATGAAAGGAAATTCGTAGCCTGCGTAGCAGGCGCTTGGAAGTAGTGGGCGAAACAGAGAACGGGCGCGCGCGAGGGAGACACGCTCCCTCTCCCCTCGCTTGTCTCCTTCTCTCGCGCGTGTGTTTTCTTTTGCCCACTACTTCCAAGCGCCTGCTACGCAGGCTAGGAAATTCGAAACGCTCTTTCGGTAATTCGTTGAGTCCCTTGAGGGCCCAGAAAAAGGGCATCGTCGCTGCCTCGCAGACGTTACTAACCGAGGTTAAATAACGTCTGCTACGCAGGCTAAGTGATCTTGGTGTAAACCATTATACCTGAAAAAAGTTTTGAATCTGACACCCATCTAATAGTCACGAGCCAAAGTAACAGCGTGCTCAGAGTAATAATAATTTATTTTCGGGTGAAGATGTATGGGGAGGCACTTTGTACTTTGCCGGGTGAAAGGATAAGGAATTCTTATAGCATCACTGACTTAGCTTTTCTAACGCCTCTTGTAAGATTGCGACTTGACGATACAGGCCTCACATAGGGTCTGCAAGCTCGCTTAGATCCTATAGTAGATATCTCATCATCTGCATGGTTCTAGCAGTAGCAATGAGACATTGCTGACATATCAGGCGAACTTAGGGGCTGATCAACAGAGCAGTAACATGACAAACACAAATCTGATGTTGACTGTATTTAATTGCGCATCTTACCTGCCCAGGCCACTCTTGC
The DNA here is from genome assembly GCA_942486035.1 of Porites lobata. Lineage (NCBI taxonomy): Eukaryota > Metazoa > Cnidaria > Anthozoa > Scleractinia > Poritidae > Porites > Porites lobata. The sequence goes on from CALNXK010000124.1 coordinate 910,120, forward strand.
ACCCATTTGCCGCGAGGAGTCTGGTTATAAGCATTTACTGCATCCTCTGTAACTTTCTTCAGACTGCTAATCATGACTTCTTCAACTTGAAAGAGCCACTTTTCAACCATGCCCTAGAAATGCAACGCAGAGGTGAAGTTATCTCACAACCTTCACATCATCAAGAATGAAAATCCGAAAAATGTTTTCTAACGTACACAGCGCAGAAAATGAAAAAATGGTGATGGAGGCAATTATAATCACTCAGTTAGTTTAGGTTTAATCATTTGCGTAACTCGATTCGAAGAAAAGAACTTCGCGTTTTAAGTGCAATGCTTTCTTCCAACAGGAACATCTTGGTTGTAGGTTTTATTACAGTTAAGCAAGGTCAAACAAATTCTTACACATTAAAGGTGTTACCTTTGCTTTAGCAGGAATGATTTTAGTACTGAATGGTACTGTTTCATTCTCGGCACTAATCATTCCCACAACCTCCTGATCTTCCGTGAACTCAAGCCTGGCTATTCCCTCAAAACATTTCTTTAAGTGCGGCTGAACTCGCAATGGATCTTTGGTCTCGGATAGAATCTCCAACAGCTCATCATTTGACAAGAAGAAAAACCTGAGTATGAAGAAGTCTAATTTAAGAGAGCTCGACAAGTCATAAATCTTTCCCTCCCCCACCCCCACAATGCATTGTTGTGCCGCTGTTCGAGCTACCTGCACCCCAACTTTGAATGGAGGGGAGAGGGGAGGGGTGTGGATTGCGACGTTACCCCATTTGAGGACCACGTAGCAACAATTTTGCCACCTATTGTAGCATCAAATAAACCGTGCTCACGGTCTGATAAAGCTCCCGTGACCGACGGACAGACGTTTTTGTCTTGGGCAGAAAATGATACTCTGCCAATTGTCTCCAAGAATTGCTGCGGCAATCTCTCAACATCGCACTATTCGCCACTCCAAGGACAGCGAGACTGGCCCCAAGTTTTCTGCACCAGGATTCCGCGTCTTTTGTGGTCGCTCGTTTAACCACGAAGAAGTGATGTTCAGGGACCCTGACCAATGCATAAGGAAGAGGCCAATTTTCAACTAATGTAGGACTGTTAGACAATTTACCTTGGAAAGAAGAGTTGTTTCTTCTCCAGGTAAGCATTAAGACCCTTTTGAATTTCCTCCAGCAGTTGATTGGATTCATTTAGTCTTCCCAGCATGTTAGGCTGAGCGGTTGCCACAAGAACTTGCGTGTCTTTCACCTAGAACAATATTTACATCAAATGTTACAGGTACAAGGTAGGCGAGACTGTATAAATCTTTCATATGTATAAGGATCTCTTACAGAATATGTTGATGTCGTTTGCGACGGTTGCAAAATTAATGAAAGCGAACTCCTTGAAACTTAACAATTAAGTATGATGAGGATAAAGTTGTCACGAGCTGTAGAAGGCAAAAAGAAGTGTGTTATTATGACTGATATGATAAAGCCACTAACAGGCTCTGCATGTACTGACGATGGATGCTGTTCATCCAAAAGATGTCTACTAAAATTAAAAACTGTCGTATGACTTTTCTTAAAATTATTTCTTACTTTATTTGTAAGTTATACTAGTCATTTACAGGTTTCACCTGAGACTGGGTCAGAGTTGTGATAAATTGGACTACGAGAATATTTGGGGGGATGAATTTTGACCAAGCTTCCTGCGCAACACTAAAGTGGGAGCCTTTAAAAGAAGTGATAGCGGCCCTAAAATAATTCCATAGTTCAATTCGACATTTATCTTAAATTATGGATGGAAGTGATAGTTGTTACATTTTTAAATGCAGTAGCGACGTAGATGTCCTTACAGCAAGCAATACTGACGTAAAACTTCCCAAAACTCGAACTGGACATTTTGCAAGACTTATATCGTCGTCTCGTTTTGACAAAATACACAAACTCGACCGCGATTACTTGTATTGGCAAATTTTATCACTTGTTTGCCGCCTGGAATACCACGTGACATTGCTTTTATCCCATCAATCCTAAAATAAGGTCTGTTGGCCACTTACTGCTTCTCCCATGATGTCCTTCCAGTAGCTGTCTACTATTCCAAACTTGCGTCCCTCCTCTGGCATCTGAGCCATTATGTCCTCTGAACTGAAGATAGGCTCAAGGTACAGCCATGTTGCTTGGCACTACAATACAATTAACGAGGATCAATCACCTACCCCTCCCCTAAGCCATCATTTAAACCTAAGTGAGAAGTAAGTGTTAATGTTAGCTTAGGGGAGGGGTAGGTGGCATCTGAGCCATTATGTCCTCTGAACTGACGATTGGCTCAAGGTACAGCCATATTCCTTGGCACTACAATAGAATTAACGAAGATCAATTGCTGCCCACTTACCCCTCCCCTAAGCCATCATTTTAACCTAAGTGAGAAGTAAGTGTTAATGTTAGCTTAGGGGAGGGGTAGGTGGGTAGTTTCACAGGAGTTGAAGATTGGTTCAAGGTACAGCCATGTTGCTTGGCACCACATTAGAATTAACGAGCATCAATTGCTGCCCACTTACCCCTCCCCTAAGCCACCATTTTAACCTAAGTGAGAAGTAAGTGTTAATGTTAGCTTAGGGGAGGGGTAGGTGGGTAGTTTTCCAGAAAACTTAGAGAACTACACATAGTACACTGTGTAGTAGCGTTCAGTTCAAAGATGGACATTGAACACGAATCATGCTTTTAAAAAAATACTCGATTTAACGAACAAGCCAACGAAGAAAATTAATTAAGAAAATTTATATGTAAGCATTTTTTTACCCAAATATGAAGGATATTTGTTGAGAAGGAAAGAGAAAAAGAGAAAGAAACCTTCTGCGCGACCCTTCTCCTCGCGCAATTCCTCGTAGGTACCTTGAGAGCAGGGGTTATCTTTCCACAAAACTACTAGTGTGCTGATAAAACCCTCTGCTGATAACCGTCTATTCCCACCCAAAAGTGTGGACGAATATATTGAAAATAACTGGTTTCTAACCTCATTTTGACTGGTTTGGTAATACCTCGATTTGCTGTCGTGTTACCTAATGTGCACGCTTTGTAAGACTAGCGAAAACAATAAGGCACGTTTTTAGACTTAACACAAAAAAGTTGTGGTTTTATCCAGTTATTTTTTTCAGTCGCACTGATAGCGCGCTAAATTAAAAATGCGTCATTGCCTGACTCAATTAACGCATGCATGGGACAATTTTCGGCAGAAGCTACTTACTATACGTATGCCAGTCCATACAATGAAAGTAGTCTCTGCCAACAGAGTACGTCCAATATCACACACAACCAACAACAATCTTAATACTACAGTGTATATTTAATTATGGCACTTTAAAAGCGAAGAAACAAACCTTCAGCCAAGCATCAAGTATATCTTGCATTTCGATTAGCTTTTCACACCATTCCTGTAGAGAGAAAAGATTTCAAAAAATGCATTGTATAATTTTTACCGCAGGAATGGGCATTGAGAAGAACCCCAACTAATGAATCTTTGTGGTGTCTGGTATCGCATTTGAAGCACAGTGAGATAAAAAATTACGTTATTATGATGTAGAAAAATAACCGTTCAAAAGGTCTTCACATACAGCGGTTCAAAAGATGGAATACGATTGAGAGAGCTATGGCATCTCAGCCAAATCTAGCAGTTATTCATCGTTATCCAATCACAAAAATCCACTTCCTTAAAACAACAATACCAAATCTTTTCATTTCGAGTAGGTTTTGAGAAACAAACGCTTTCGGTGCAACGTTTTCTGGGATGGTTTGGGTGGACAAGCATTACCTATGATGATTGGTTAATAGTTGCCTTGACCAATCACACCTAACGCTAACATCGACCGATCATAACTCAAGCTTTTCCACCCAAAGGATCCCAGAAATCATTGCGCGGCAAGCTTGTACCCATTCCTCTTAAAGTTTCTGGAGTGGCCAGGGAATTATTTGTGATAAGACAATTTACACAGTATTGGTGACGAAGTTGACAAACCTTGATGTCTGCCTCAAAAGGCTTGATGAATGGTGATCCACTCATGGTCTGCGCCTTGACAATGTGATCATCAAGCAACAGTTGTATATCATCCACAGCAGAGAGAATGGATACACCCTGGCAAGCAAAGCAATAGAAAAAATTGAGATCAGATAACAACCTAGTAAATGTCTAACTTTTTGAACCGGGAACGTAATTTACTACAAACGTTTGCTGTGCCTTTGTCTACTTACCGTATCTCTGTAAGGAGTGAACTCAAAGTACATGTCTTTCCATTCAACTTTCATTTTCTCCATGGCTTTCTCAAGACCAAATTCTTTACTAGCAGCACCGCTTATCTCATCCAGTCTTGAAGGAAACAAATTAATCAGTTACTTACATCATTGACATTTGCTTAATCCTTCCATCATTTTAAAAAAAACTACGTAAATATAACTAGAGGTTACAAAGTGTAAATGCTGCGAGCAGATGCTGGGTAGTAAAATATCTGAGAACCGATGAACTTATCTACGCATTTTGCTAATTACAGACCCTCCGATTGGGTCAATGAATAGCTGTGGGATAAAGGAGTCCTACAATCACGAGTTCTTTGAGATTTGCGTCTTAATTGGACAAAAATAATTTGAAACTGTTTGCGCGCTTTACAATGTGAGAACCTTAGCAGTGCAACAAAAATGACGAAATAAGAGTGTTACGATTTAAAATTAAGTCATGATGACACCGTTGGACATACTTGCTAAAATCATCATGACAAACAAAAATCCAGATTGCAATGCCTAAATAGCAACAGGACACCCAAAGAACCACAGGAAAACCAAAGATTAGTGTTCTTCTCGCCCCAATAAGAACTGCGGAATGGTAATTTAAAAACTCACTTTTCTGTGTGCTTGTGAAGGTTGTACTCCAGCATGTTACACAAGGATGTTGTTGCCTCAGGTTTGATGTCGAACCCAACAACTTCACTCATCTGCAACAACCAAATATATCTACTTTATTCATCAATAAACAAATTATTTCGATATAACGTATTTAAATTCACACTCGGTTCTATTCTTGGGGGAAATAAGGCAAAAGAAGTGTATTAATTCATCCGTGAAGTTCAAGCTGATTTGTTTTGTTTTGTTCCCCAAGCCTGGGTGCCAAGTATATCTACAACATCTATGGATTTTAGTGGTATCCCTGTGTCCCAAGTTATAGTGAACATTGTAAGACAACTATGTTTATAAGTTAAAGAGCATATGAAATTACTCCATATGTTTTTCAAACTGCAAAGAGTGTTTATTAGTGAAACACCAAAACTAAATTGAATTCCATTTGATCACCATGAAGGGGTAGCTTAGTTGATACGTAGAATGATGGTCTGCGCGAGTTCGATCCCGGGCGCCTGACCAATACTTAGTTTTCTAACAGCACTAAGAAAGAAGGTGTGGCTTGGATGACCACGTAGAAATGACAGTTCTGTCCAGTGGTGGATCCAGGGGGGAGGAGGGGCCCCCTCCCTTATCAAAGGTTCTGGATGACCCCCCCCCCCCCCCCACCTTATCTCAAGGTCTGGATTCGGCACTCACTAACTCCCCAAAGATATCTATCAACAGAGTGGACATTCCTTTTACCTGTTCCCAATGCCGCTCCCTGAGGCCAGGATTACAAATAATCTGCAAGAGTGGGATGTGAACTTTGAACTTGTCGATCTTGCTTTTGACGCTGTCAGCCACTCTTCTTGGTCCTGGAGCATCTCCGAAGGTTTTGGTCAGTTTCAACACTGTCCTGTACATGCTGCCAATTTCCTCTTCAACCTCTTCTGAGTTAATGTCGGTAAATGGCCCTTTTGAAAGCAAACAGAAGTAGAATGATTTAGTCGTCCTATAGAAGACGTGCGCTCTCTGTTCTGCTGTATGGTGAAGGGACCTGGAGTGCAAAGACCACTGAAGGTACTTAAGTTGGTATTTTAACAAAAGGGAACTTCAGCAACGACGACGGCGACGGCAACGAGAATGGCAAAAAACCAATAGGTTTAGATTGGTAAAATAACAACTTTGCACGTGCATCACGCTTTTTTGGAACATTTCTTAACTGTCGTTGCACGACTACAACGCCAGGGGTTGTCACAAGCCGGGGGCCGGGAAAGTGCCTAATTTCACGCTTCGTAGAAGAAAAATAGAACCAAACTAAACAACCGTTTTTCCCCCGCCTTTTGAAAATTTGCCGGCAATTTGAAACGAATTAAACGAAGATGAAATTTCACGCTTTGTCGAGGACGGGAACACTAAACAACCATTTTCTTTTCATTTTCCTGAACTTTGATAGAATCCTTCAACTCCAAAGAAATATGCCAACATTTGACGAATTAAACGAGATGGATTAAGCGCGATTAAGTTTGAGGCAGCGCGAATTCACTTCGTTGCTTAAGCTCCCTAATATCACTGTATATGGAGAATCTGTGGGGTTAAATGGATAGACTTGACCTCTACGGAGAAAAAAATCGAATGGCCAGGAAAACAAGGACTTCGCTTTTAGTCACTAACTTACAGGTATATCACCTCAGCCTTAAAAGGCATTAACGGCTATATTTACATGGGCGGTACGTATGCCACGCAAGCACTATTAGAACTGTAAGTGCTTTTTATTCCATGCTTAATGCCCCTCATTACCGGATCTAATATTTCCAGTTGCTCTTTTTACTGAACGTTTACCCAGCCTGTTTGAAATGTTGAATGTGACTGCTTATCTTTACTAATACATAATGTCATTGAGTTTTACCGGTCAGCCAACTTCGCTCATTACTTTATAAAAGGAAAGTCTCAATGCTTACCGTTAAGCCAGGCTTCATGTTTGTTATGGAAAGACAAGGCTGTTCTCCATAGCTTGTCATAAGGTTCTTTGTAAGCCATCATAGTTTGGAGAATCGGGAACTGTGTGGCCTCAAACTCTAACAATTCCTCTTCTGTATTCACTTGCTACAAAGCAAAGTATAACAACATCAGTAAACAGAATAAAGAATACTACAGCTACATCTTTCTAATTTCATTAACCCTTTCACTGCCAGAGTGCTTGATGGAGTTTTGTAAGGGTGACTCTAACTTTTGAGTCTGTAGACGAAACCCTATGGTGTGACCATTCAAATGAAACCTCTCTACCTGTACTTACACATGGTACTACTTGTTTTTCAAAATTTCACAAAATGAAATTCGGGATTTTTTGTCGAATTTTACCTTTGACCAGATTTGGCAGTGAAAGGGTTAACACGCTCTTAATAAGCAATTAACGAGTTGCCCCAAGCCTCTGTTTCAAAGTGAGGCTAAGTACCAAACCATTGAGTTGAAAATGATTTTTTACTCCCCTGTAGATGAAACTCATTATCACAGGTAAAAATTTGCACTTAGCCTCGTTTTGAAAGTGAGGGTTTTTTGAACTCGGAAATAGCCTTGTTTTATAGCCACAAAACACGCTTCAATCACTGCTGATCCGAGCATCGTCTTTTTCTACGCAGTCGTTTTTGACTGAGGAGGAGCTTTGCGTGACGAGATAAAAAAAAATCGGGTAATCATAGCAGTATTAAAGTGGGACACTTGATACAGCTGTACATAAGAAGCAGTAGTACATGTAAAAGACCAAGCATGCCATGTGTCTCATCGTAGCTCAGTAAGAGTAGCCTGAGTAGCTGGCGAGACTTGTCGTCCGCAGCTATAAACGAAGATCACAAAAGCAGCCAATACGCGAAAAGAATGGAGATGACTAAAATAGAGATCTCGCCGCGATTTTCTTTAACAGTGGCTTCGCAAAAAAAAAAACACTCCCACATTCCCATCTTGTCAGCCAGGAAAGCTAAAGAGGAGTTGTTCATGCAATTTAAATCCGGCAGAAAAAGCTTGTTGCTTTCCTTGTTCCATGCTTCTGACATGAGGAATATTATATCTTTTCCGTTCGAGTTAATGAATTCTAATGAAACTACCGAACATGACTCATTATTTAAAACCTGAGTAATGCAGTGGAATTTTAACTTACAATTAGTTCTTCTTGGGCATTTTTCAGTGCTTCTTCAAGTTCATCAAGTTTCTCAACATTCTTTTTCATTTCATCTACTGCCATTATCTAAAATCAAAAGAGAAACAATGTGAGCATTCGAAGAAAACTATAAAATGAAAGATAAAAACACACAAAATTCACGTCACTCAAAAATAAACAGTTCTTTAAGATGGAATGCATTAGGAAATTGAGTAATTATAATTTTCATTGGACAAAAACCTAGTGCCAGAATAATTCCAATCATATTGCATTCTTGTTTAACACTTTTCGAGGGCTATAAACTTGAAAAGTGTACGAAAGAAATTATGCGATATGGCTTAAAATATTCTGGTACAAGGTTTTTGTCCCCTGAAAATAAAAATTACTCAATTTCCTAGTGGTTTCCGTCTTAATCACTTGCCTCTTTCTTTCTAAACGCTTCAACTTCTTTATTGTAACCATTAAGTTTATCTTCAAATGCCTTGACCCTTGGGAAAAAAAAAATAAAGAAAAACTAATTACGATAACGTTTTCAATATAAGGTTACATGATCTGCGAGCGATCAGATGGATCGTAGACTGTTTAGCCAAAAAACTGCGAGGGGGTGGGGGTAGGGAGAGAGGGAAGGTTCCCTCACTCTCCCCTTCTTCTTTCCTTTTGCCTTTTTCCTCTCCGCTCTCCATTTCGCGCTACCCTCGACTATCTGGACGCCTAGAAAAGGTTAGATGGGTAGTCTCGCAATGTTCTTTTCTGCAGCACAACGTGGAAGACTAACTGTTACATACAATTTTTCAAGACATGCAAGCCATTAGTTTGACCTTTACAGTTCCTTAAGTGATAGTTTTAACAGAACTTTAAGGATCCAAAATCTCATCATCTGAATTTGTGAGCTGCTAAAATTTTCACATTGCCGCGATCTCAGCTAATCTCCTCCTAACAAAAAAATTCTAAAGGGGCTCTGGCCGGTCCACAAAGTAGCTATTTTAATGAACTTGGTACCAAGATTTGCTATGATGTTTACTTCTCCAGTGATCATAGAATTTGCCAAATTCACAAAACAGCCAACAGAAAAAGAACTTTTTTTTACACTGTAAAATAATATTCACTTACTTTCTCTTGACCTCATCCATCGCAAGATCCTTTCTATGTCCAATCCTGTTTTTGCTAAGCTCAAATATCTTTTGAATGTGCTCAGGCCAGTGGAAAACAGTGCTGTTCAATTTCAGATCCTCGTCTGAAAAGCAAGAGCGATGTTTTGTTAATGCTTAGTAATTAAATAAAAGTTACAGTTCTACAACTATAAATGTAACACAAAAAGCAGCAAATAGGCAGGGAGAATGATGCTTTTTTGCTTAGTAAGTGACACAGGCGACTGTGAAAATAAGACACGGAGTTCTTCCAACAAGAGTCACACACACACACACTGGTTACAAGAACAGATGCTCTACCACTGAGTAACAGGAGGCTGACCGGTCGTTTTGCCTACGAGTCGTTTCGCTAACGTCCCTTTCGCTAACGTCTTATGTCGTTCCGCTAAGAAGCGAAACGAGCGCTACGCATGTATATGCTTCGTTCTCTCAGCTATGATACAAAAAAGTGCGATAAGCACGTATATACCTCGTTCTTTCAGCCACTGATCAGGAGAAAGCACTTAGGGAACTGACTCAACACGTACGCGAAACGACGACAGAAGTTAGCGAACAGGACGTTGGCGAAACGACTCGTAGGCGAAACGACCGTAAACGAACAGGAGACTTTATGGGTGAACTCTACGAGTAAGTTAGGAAATATCAAACGAGTAAAAAAAGCTAACATACATGGAAGTGTGGCATATTCCAGTAAAAACAACAGTCTCTCCCCGGCCTCATCAACAGCAGTCTGCAAATTAACTACAGTAACAGAACTGGCGTTCTCTAAGAATTGCGTCAGAGCAACCAAGTCACTTGTGTTGTCAGGCATCTCTTGGACTTTGTCTGATATCTCATCGTAGGATCTACACAGTCTACAAATGCAATTACAAATAACTTTGAATTAGCTTTTATCACTATCATTACTATTTTTAACCGTTAATTTTCCTGTTTTTATTAACCAGAGTATAATACCATCAACTGACGTGATACAACTCGCTTTGGCTCTGAAGATGACTACTGCACAGGTTGTCCAAACGTCAGTCACTGTCAACAACTACAGTCCTATTCAGGACTACGTTCACCCGGACGATCAAACTCAACCTACTTTTTATTTTTTAATAAACCTACGACTCTTTCAGACGCTAAGACAGATAACAAACAGATGGCGGAGAACAAAGACCATAACCAAATTTCAAGTTCAAAACTGTTTTATTTGTAGCATGCAAGAAAATCGTTTGATTTTCACTTGTTTCTACTTTGTCATTTCTACTTTTTGGCTTTCACTTTGTAAACCTCAAATCCTCTAAAAAAGCCTGATGGTGGAGAGCTTCAGTGGCCAGGGGAGGGACTCCGCATATAAAAGCGGTGGGGATGCTCGTCGTCTCACTTAAGGGTGTAAGTTTCGGATTTTGGTCTCACTTAGGGTGTTCTGGGCAAAACGCCATCATATTTAGCCGTGAAGATCTCGTTTAGGGTGGCACGTGAAAAAATATAAAAATATGTGTATTGTCTGTGTTTTAACATGGTCTCTTTTAGGGGTCAAAAAAAGTTTGGGCTACGCCCAGATCGGTCTCTTTTAGGGGTTTAATTCAAAATTTCCGACAAGCATCCCCACCCCTTTCATATGCAGAGTCCCGCCCCCGGGCTTCAGTGGTTATTTTCAGGTTGACGTCAATTATCTTAAGATGGTGCATTTCATTAGTGGAAAGAGCCACACTTCAAACATGTTTTACCCTCTGTTTTTATCTCTGTTCTGATCTACAACATAGTGGATCATTTTGTCAGCCAGACGTGCAGCTCGAGCAGACAATTCTTGATTGACATCATCGCAGTTTAAGCAGAGCATGTTTAGGGGAACAGTAATATGCAATGAAGCAATTTCCTTGGAGAGATTCTGGTATGAATCAATTTTCTGGAGGAGAGAAGGAAAATACATGATTAAGTTCTGACAGATATGGTGAGAGTTCAGTCACCAACAGCAATTGCTCAGGTGTAAGAATACTAGCATGTTGGGACTGTGATGTGAAGATGCATGTGAAGGTGCATACAAAACCTTGGGTGGGCCATGGCCCACCTATGGCCCACCCAATAGCCTACCCAGTGTGGCCCACCATAAATTTTGTAATTTTGCTAGAATAAAATGCAAAACGCGAAATCAATCTGAAAAGCCTGAGCAAGGCAAAAGAGAGAAGTAAAATGAAATTGACATATACAAAGTAGGCATACTACCAAAAGTAATTATTATCAGAAAGAAGCTAAACTTGTCAAAAATTTGCTTACGTGTACCCTACTACGACAGACATTGGCGTTATGCTAGATAAAAAGCTGACTGTACCTGACTGTACCTGAATAATGTCGACAGACATTGGCGTTATGCTAGATAAAAAGCTGACTGTACCTGAATAATAAACCATATCTTCACATTTTATAATATCAAAGCAACATTCAGGGTAAAAAAAAAATAGTACCTTGGACAAGGAAAGCAGTACAGGCTCATCTTGAATGAAAGCATTTATTTCTGTTTCTGCTTTGTTGTTAAGCAAATCTTGGTATTTCTTGTATGTATTCAAGTACCTATCAAATAAAAAGAATTGTTGCATATGTCCCCACCTAAACACTATGCAGTAGAAAAAAAATATGGCAATATCAGTAAGTAGTATTTATCCTTTCACTCTTGAAAGTAGGAAAAGTGAGACAGTTACTAAAAATGCAAATTTCTTTTTTTTGTAAAAAGCTTAAGAAATAGGTAGTACTATGCAAAGTTCTTCCAAAGAGGTTTCATTAAAATGGTAACATTATAGGAATTTGTCCACAGAATGAATAGTGAAACAGTGGATGCTCTAGACAACTTTGCGCTGGATGGTACAGGATGTAGAAAAAGCAGACTGCAGAGGCAGGATGGAGGTTGTGGGACCAAGTCAGAGCTTGTTTGAGGGATAGGGAAGGTTGGCGGAGAGGTGTGAAGGCCAAACGGCAACAGGATGCAAAGAGGCGAGGTAGGCAGGGAGGTGACAAATAATCTTGACATATCTGTGGTCTAAAAGTGAAAAAGTTAAATATAACAGCAAGTCCATGCTTGTTTGAGAAATAGGGAAGGTTGGCAGAGAGGCGAGAAGGCCTAACGGCAACAGGATACAAAGAGGCGAGGTAGGTAGGGAGGTGACAAATAACCTTGACATATATAATGTGGTCTAAGAGTGAAAAAGTTAAATATGACAACAAGTTGTGGGACCAAGTCCATGCTTGTTTGAAAAATAGGGAAGGTTGGCAGAGAGGTGAGAAGGCCTAACGGCAACACGACGCAAACAGGCAAGGTAGGTAGCGAGGTGACAAATCATCTCGACATGTATAATGTGATCTGGGAGTGAAAAAGTTTAATATAACAACAAGTTGTGGGACCAAGTCCATGCTTGTTTGACGAATAGGGAAGATTGGCGGAGAAGTGTTTAAGGCCTCACGGCAACAGAAGAAGAGGCGAAGTAGTTAAAGAAGCGGCAAATAATCTTGGCACAAATAATGTGGTCTAGGAGTGAAAAAGTTAAATATTACAACAACTACTTTTGTGGTCCCACTGTGTTGAGTTTGAACACATCCACTGCCTCATTCATGTGGTCTTGAACCAGCGCTTCTTCAACATGAACTGAACGAAGAAACAATTTCTTGTCTTTCATATCAGGAAACAGTTCAATTTCAACCTAAAGAAAAAGATAGAATATACAAAATTAATGATACCTCAGTCACAGTTGAAAAACCCATACTACATTGTAACTCTTTGATAAAGACAATAATAGACCTTTTTACCGATACGGCGGCCATATTGAATTAATTTGATTTAAGGAGTATTATAGGATGCCCAGGGAGCATGAGCCCATTTCGTTTGTATTTTCGAGCGCTTTTCGGGACATTTTTTCTTAAAGTTTTCTTAGAATAAGATTGTAATAGGAAAAAAGATCTTTGTGCCGTGTTTGGATGTAATAATGATAGCCTTTTCTCCGAGAAATATACAGTGAAAGACCATGTTTTTAATACTAGAAAAAGGCAATCATTATTACATCCAAACGCGGTACAAGGATCTTTTTTCCCATTACAATCTTATTGTAAGAAAACTTGAAGAAAAAATGTCCTGAAAAGCGCTCGAAAATACAAACGAAATGGGCTCATGCCCCCTGGGTATCCTATAATACTGCTTAAATTGAATTAATTCAATATGGCCGCCGTATCGGTAAAAAGGTCTATTGCATCTTTTTTTTTTTTACTTATTGTGCTATGGTTTTCACCACTAGTTAATCCTAAATTATAAGTTATTATGGACCAGGCCCCGCTTGTACAAATGTTGGATAGCGCTATCCAGCTGATAAGTATTAGGGAAACCAGTTGCGCTATCCACTGGATAGAGATTTATCCAGTGGATAGCGCTATCCACCTTTTGAACAACTGGGGCCAGGCAAACAGATTAATGTTTTACTTTGGAGTTTTACATATTCCAAAGTGTTGTAGCAGAACACATATTAACTTCATGCTGCTCAAGACGTTTGCTGATATTACAAAACAATCATTTTTAATCAGTTAAATATAGTTCCTTGAACAGCCCAAAAAAGGTTCTCTAGAAACTCTGTAAGTGAATTACCCTTGGTAGCTCTGCTGCATTTTGCACAATATCTGTCACGAGTCTGAGCAGGATATCACGCAGTTCTCTGAATGGAGGGTCAAAGGTCAACTTGCCACCATCAATCTTCAGCTGAACTGTCATGATCTGGCGAACAAAGGAAGTTCATAAATGAGTCAAAGTTCAAGAAACCTTGTTGAAGTCCAAAAACATTGTCACTGACTGGGGTAGGGCATTTTTATCATGCCATTAATTGTTGCAACATTTCACACTGATTCAGCATTAACCCCTAAAAAGAGAAATCTAATGCTGATAACCACTGCATGGAGCTTAAAACCTTCCATGATGGATTGGAACTTCACAACATGGCTCAGAAGTTTGTTTAACACTACTGGTTCCTGGCACTAAAGCATTATAATAACAATAATAATAATAATTATTATTATTAATATTATTTATAATTAAGAATATTGCCCACTACCATACTGTACCATGAACCCTGCTTTATTAATCACATACCTGAGTTTTGACATACTCCAAGTCAGAATAAGTTTCTCCAAAATCGTTCCCATTCTAGAGAAAACAATTATTCACAGTGTCATTATCAAGATAAATAACAAAAAACGTCTGTTACTAGGTACTAAATAAAAGAAGTAAGTCTCAAGGTTATAGTCAAGACAATAAGCTAGCAACTTTGCACCGTCTCGAGCTATAATTATGGACAAAAGCCTTGAAACAAATTTGCATTTGTGCAGCTTTTTTAAAACCACACATGCTCTTACCTTTCCCACACACCAAAAACAACATTGGAAGTGTGTATCCCAAACTTTTGCTGAGTTTCAGCATTGTATAGGGTGGGAAGAACTGCCAGATATTTTCAAAAAGGTTGCACCATTAATATTTATGAGGGCACTCAGAAATTACAGATAATAGTATCACAAATGCTGCATCACTGTCACAAGGACTTTTGTCCAGGATTGTAGGTTAAAAGTTAAGAAGTAGTTACCTTGTAGAAACTTAAAAAGCTGACAAAGTCTGCAAGGGAGTTGATAACAAGGCTGCGAAGCTGAGTGGACATGAGTGCTGCAAGACATGCAAAGAACTGCTGTACAAGGATGGTAGAATCACCCTCTGAGTTGGGAACCAAGTGCATCCATTCCTGGCGCTCATCAATAAGGATTTTTGCACATGCTGGAATCCATCTATAAATAATCAATCAGGTAAATAGTCCATCACAGTGACATCACAATCTGAGATAGCGAACCAATCGCATTGCTTGAAACACCAAGATTACTAAGTGTCACTAAATATCATTGTAAGAAATCTATATAAAGAGACAATTTCAGCAGTATAGGTTGGTGAAGGCAAACAATTAGACATGTTTAGAATTTTATTGTAGAAAACTTTCTTCTTTTAAACTTCAGATAAACTAATGCATTAATTTAACATGAAAAATCCAGTATGATCATAAAGGAAGATAAAACTCAAAAGTGTTGAGCCCTCCTTCATGTATACTTACGTTCTTTTAAGAAATTCTCTTGTTGTTGCACACTGCTGTTTGACAAGGGATTCAAACTCTGCAGGAGTAACAGGGAGGCCAGAGGCTAACAGCTTTTCACCATCAACAAACCTTACATCACAGAATCTTGAGAAACACAACAGAGAATTAATGATTAAAAATTATCATTTTGGTCTGAAAAGTAAACTAAAGGCACAAAACCTGCAGCGTGCAAAGAAAGTCATGTCCGATAGTGCAGGGGTAGTGGATTTTGCTTTCGGGCTAGTGAATACTGCTCTTAACTTGCCCAACGGGCAAGTGAATTTTTTTGGGAAATTCAAATTGCAGAAGGGTGGTAATCAATCCTGCTAATCAAAAAGGGTTTTGGAGCTAATTGAAATGACTTGTGGGCTAGTACATGCTAGCTACCGCTTGCCCAAATGGCAGGCTGTAAAACTGACTTTCTTTGCACCCTGACCTGCTACCTGAAATCCAAACCTTCTTTGGAGCTATCTTGTACAAGGAGAGGGGGGAAATTAATGTTAACATGCAAACAGAAACACCCTTCTTAAGTTTTAGCCATCACAAATAATCAATCCCCAATTAAATATTTAACAATTATTATTATTGGACCAGGTTGAGCAAAAGATCGTGATTTGTCAGTGGGAAGCAAAACAAATTGCCAACTTCACGAAAGAACGGTCGCAACAAGGAGAAAAGCGTGGTTTCATTTACACATGAGCAGAATATTATTTGCAGCCAAACACAGTTGGAAGACATTTCGCAAGAACAAACCATTGTTTGCAGGCAGTTAATTGCAGGTCACGTGGTGGGCTCTCAGCCAGTGAAAAGGAAGAAAAATTTGCATCCCATGGTAATATCATTTGATTAACTCTGGAAGCAATCATCATCTCACTTCGGCTGTCCATGAGACTGTTTGACATCACTCTGTTTCATGACTGAGTGACTTATACACAGTATGTCTGTAAGTCTGTCCACAACTTTTTCACATTAAAAATAAAACCACTTACCTGTCATACCAAAGGTTCTGAATTTTCATCATCACTGGATTTGTAATGAACAGATTCTTTGTGCAGGACTCTTTTGCTAAATAATATGTGTTTCGCCATGGAACAGGTGCTCTCACAGTCCTAAAGAAGAAACAAAACATCAACTTCCAGAAATCATCATCAACAACATCATCATTCAACATATGGAAATTTTATCGACACATGACATTACAGCTAGCTAGTCGAACTGCTGTCTGGTAACTTTGGCCAAAAATCTCCAAAATTATCAAAAATGTTGTTTACAAGGCCAGCACTATTTGAGCTTTTGTTCCTGATGCAAACTTACAGCCTTAAAAAATCAGGCATAGCAAGAACAAAAATTTCAAGACTGCTCCTATGGTTAAAAAGATCTTATCAGCCTGCACAAGTTGGGAATCAAAGTTCTACATGACTATAAAATTTATAGACATAATTAGTTTAATTTAATTTAATTATGTCACAAGTGGTATCGGGAAGGTCGTTCCACATGAGCGTTTGTGGAGTAGTTGAGGTGTTAATGTATTTAAAAAAATCCTAGTTTTATAGGTAAATGTATGCCTTCAAAAACTAAGGCCTCAACCCAGAACTTTGTTGAAGTTAAAAGACAGCCAATATAAAACGTCCTTCATACAAAGCATATTATGGTAAATATTTCACCTGAACACCACATCTATTTTATAGTGAAATTATAGGTTTTAGGGAAGATAGAAGAAAATAATAGAATAATAAGCGAATACCTCAGTGCAAAAGCTTTTGGTGTTTCTTTGATATGTAATCTTTGTCTTTCACATGGATCCATTAGTATGTAATCAACTGCAAAATTAGGGGAAACAATGGTCATTATCTGTTAAAACAAATAACGATTTTATTTGTTTCTGGGGGTAACACTATAGTTTTGTTGAGTACCTTGATTTGTAGCTAACAAATAAATTACAAAAAGTGGTAACTAGATTTGTGGCCAACAAATTACAAAAAGTGATGAATATTAACAACCAGTTAAATGTAACAAGTAAGGAATACATTGCCTGTGACGGGTGAAACTATTATTTTGCTGTTTATGAGAATGACCGCCGAGCCCTACTAAGATCTTCTAAATTTAAGCAAGCAGCTAGAGCCATGCATAATTGAACCTTTGAATCGGAAATAAGCTTTAAGATACATACTTACCCGCAGCCATAAAAATGCGCCTTTAATACAAAATTGGCCATAATCTACCATTGAATGTGAAATAATTATTATTCACTAATTGTTTCATTAAACATGCACAGCTTCTTGATGCTAGAGAAGTGTTCACAAAACACTGACTTATATTGAAAAAAAGTTGAGTTAATTTGCTACAAAGGAAAATTTTTAGTTTTCTTCCCAAATTTAGTCATAGGTTTACCAAGTACCTATGTTTATGCAACTCACCAATTGCTTTGCGGACACTGAAGTCATAGTCACTGACCACCTCCTGCTTGAGTTCAGTGACAAGAGGATCAAGTTCTGTATTTCGCCGCAGTTTCTCTGGGATTCTTTTCTGTAGTATTCTTTCCATTACTTCTGGATCTTGGGCTGCCAAAGAATGGTTTGGAACTCCACGAGAAATGTAGTATTCATAGCGCTGAACATAATAATTAATACACATAGACAAAAATCAATTCACACATCTATAATATATAACTCTCTCACTTAACTTCTGATGAATAATTAACAATTATTCAACAGAGTTGAGCAAAATATCACGATTTGTCAGTGGCGATCAATTATTGGCTGAAGCTGAAGGCTGGATCACCGAGTTTGTTTTTTTAATGAATATCTTCAGCAAGAGAAGTGCTCTGCCATTTTCACTCAAGAGCAATCGCAGGAAGGAGAAAAGCATGGTTTCATTTACGCATGAGCAGAATATTATCCGCAGCTAAACAAAGTTGGATGACATTGTGCATGAGCAGACCATTATTTGTAGGCAGTTATTTGCAGGTCATGTGGTGGGCTCTCAGCCAATGAAAAGGAAGAAAAATTTGCAGGGAATGATAATTTTAAGTATTTGATCAATATTTTTTCAAAGATATTAGTTTTCCTACCTCCCCGCTCCCACCCAAGAAGAAAATTAAAGATGCATTTTAGTTGGCCCATATGATTTTAGAGTATTAATGGGGCTTCATGTAATGACACACCCTGCCATCATCATCATCATCATCATCATCATCATCATCATATTTTGATAAAGGAGGTTATATACCAAATGGAAACTTGAAAGCTGATGAGGGTGCTTGTGATGTCATGGGGTTAGCTTCCACTGTGAACAGCCAGCCCCTCAACAATGAACAAACCCCCTAATTTAACCCAGCCATGAGTCCCCACACAAAGTCGTTCATGCACTCATCTCATTGTGTTAATGGTAGTAAAGAAAGTGGCTGGGTAGGAAGAAGCAGAACGAAAAGACGAACGGATGCACTCCACAAAGAAACACTACTACAAACTGAAATATGCTTCAAACACTTATCACATGGAGTGCTCAGAGCATGCACCACAGCAGCTGAGAAAAATGCATCCACCTGCTCTAAATCTTAACAGTTTTTTAAGAGACCCTGAACCTGCATTCCACAAACTTCAGCTGGGCATACTGTCGGTCATTCAACTCTTCTAACCAGGAGGTGAACTTAACCACCCATTAGTACAAGCACACTATTTCAGCACAGCCCAAATGTAACTCAGGCATTTTCTTAAGTAAAAGCCTGATTAATATGACCATCTTGACTTCTGAAGGCTCATTAGATGGTCACATTAACATGGTTTCATTGTGTAGCTGAACAAAAACTGTTTTGTCAAAAGTCAAAACATAACCATTCCAAATGGATAAACTTAAAGAAAACTGTTGATATCAATCAAATATTCCCACCTCAAGATCTCGTTTGGAGACTGCCTCATCATCCATGCTTTCCACCGCCTCAAAGGATCTTATGATATCTAACTGTTCTGCGGGTGTCATGGCTCGGCTGGGAGGTAGACTAAAGGCAACATAAAAAAGAAACAATCAGCATCCACTGCAAGTCCTACTGTATTACAGTGGAACATCCTTTATACAGACATCAAATGGCATGTACAAAACACAGGTCACATCAATAGAAAAGTGATCTGTACTAGTGACCTAAATAACTGAGATAAGCAGTTTTCCATTAAGCTCAAACACTTTTTTTGGATTTGTGATTAAGGGTAGGAGAGACTGTTAGAGTTGTATATATTTGACTGTAGCACAGTGACTTGTACATGTACTCTATTTTAAACCTGCGGTTGTGACCTGTGAACTGCATTTCGTACCTGCCAGACACCAAAGGGGTAAAACTCAAGTGTTTAAGTTGTGGTACAATATTATAATGATATTATTTTATCCTCGGTTCAAATTGTATTTTCCTCTGGAACTCATTACTATTCCATACCATATACTTGATACCATATACTTGAGGTGGACTGTGCACACCATGCGGAATAAATCAAGACTGGCGGATATTTTGTCCTCTCCTCTGTTAAACCAATTTACCTCATTTTCGTGCAAAATCTCTGATTACTTCTAGAGGGGATGTTCTAATGAAGGAGAGCTAGAAATATGTGTGGATTCTGATACCTTTAAAACTGGCTTAAAAATTACTATTGTCCACCGTAAAGGGGTGTCTATAAGAATTGTACAGTTCTATACTTCTGTTTTATGCTGATGTCAACTGGCTGCCTGGCTCTGTTAGCCCCTGCATTTATTCCAGGCAGCCAGGACTTTAGTTTCATTTTCAATATTTCCACTGTTGTAATAAAATTTCTGACAAGGTATGAGAGAGGACGAATGAAGATTTGTTGTTGTTAGGGCAGTCCATGACATCCTGAAATGTATGTTTAAAGACAAAAAACATACCTGGGTTTTTCCCCTTCAGATTTACTCCTAGCATGAGGTCCAGCAACTCTTTTCCTGGGCAAGGATGCATCTTTTGCTTGACCATGTCAAGGTCATCATTGGTTTTCAAGAGAAGTATAAACTATTACTATATTTTATTTAAATATTTTACAAAGCATTACAAACTCCACTCTTAAATGCCCACACCTTAAGGGATACTTGCTGTGTTACTCCAAAAAGTGGTGTTTTTTCGCTACTGGGTCTTGCAACAGCCATTTGCGAGAATGGCTGTTACAAAACTAAAAGATCTTGTGAGATTGGAGAGTGGGCAGCTATACATGGAAATCCATTCTTCCATGTCGAGTAAATAACTTCCCGCAAGTTGGGTTGTTAGTTCTGTTACAGCATGTTTGATTGTTTCATGAGGGGACAGGGGGTCCAAACCTCTTGTGTCCCATACCTGGCATTCCCAACTCCTGCACCTTTTAGTTGACTTCCTCCTTTTAGGCTTTTATGATTGTACCTGTATTGAGCATAGTGGCATAATCACCCTTTTTTCCCCACTTCCCACCCTAATAGAACTCCTGGCTATCTCCCATCCTTTCCTTTTCTGCCTCCCTTATCCCTGACAATGCCCTATTTTCCCAGGCTCCTATCCTCTCCGTCCTCCCCCACTTTCATTGTTCCCAAAGAGCCCTCACTGGGAAAGGTTGAATAACAATATTCTTACTACAAAATATTAACACAAATTTTATTACTGTAAATTATATTTTTGAGGATACAAGCTTGCTGAGCTGGAGCCCTTGTTGGTGGTCTGACGGGTGTTTGTATTTTTCCAAGATTTCTTATCTTTAATCCACTTGCAGTTGGGGTGAAGTTATTAGCAATGGATTCACTTGGTGTTCTGGCATAAGCTGTTTCTTTGAATGGTGCTGCTCTGGTCCATGATGGGTCCTTCATTATTGGTGGGTGTTCACTGTGACGTAGCACAATCTACAAAACATCATCCCTATATCATGAAGCACATTAACCTGTACAAAATTCTGGCACATCCATTTTTTTTTGTCTCAATCTATTTACTGTTTGTTGCTAGATATTTAAGCCACATGGTCTGTATCTTGCTTTAGATGACTTTAAAAGGGGAATGTACTAGGATCCTTTTTGGAAGCACATTGATCGAACTCTCTCTCAATGGACACCTCTATATATAAGACAGACAGTTCTGTAAAATGGACACCTAAAGTTGGTCCCTGCCTTTTTTTACTCCGTTTATTTATCTATACGATGGACACCATTGTTAGACTGACACTGCCTGTCCCAAAAGTGTCCGTCTCAGATCAGAGGGTTGACTGTACTTTGTATCTAAAAACAGAGCAAAAACCTTTCACCCATCTTCTCATTTGAAGAGTAATTTTTTCTCCAGCTACCAGCTGGGTGAAAGTTCCGATGTTCAATATTTTAATTTTGCAAAAAGTTAATGATCTGAAGGCACACATCCAGCCTGACCATACACATATACAGACCCATCTGGTTTGAGCTAGTGAGGAAAATTTTAACGACAAGCAAACTTCATGCTGTTTCATCTCGGTCGGGGGTGCAAACGATAAAATTAGAGACTCATCAACACACCATGATCATGGTTTACGCATTTGAGACCCTGCTGTAAAGTTCAATTCCGGCACAGAAAGAAAAGCACCTAACCAAATACTAAAACTTCAAGATTCTCAATACACTTTCAATGAATTGATTTTTAAGGTAACAAGTTGCATTGGGATTAATGCCAGCTCGATGTTAAGAAGAATACCGTTAAGAATCACTGACATATGAATCATTGAATAAAATAAAGGATATGTTATACATTCAAGTTTGTAAACAAAAAAAATATTTTTGTACAAGTTTATCTCAGATTAAAGTCAAGCTTGTTTTCCTTTTGTCACATGGTTGCATGGGCTAAAGAGAAATTCGGTTATAATAAACAATCCTAGGTATATACAAACAAGAATTGAACTGTGATATCGCTAAGCCAAATTCATGCCATGGGACAAAATCCATACCTGTTCTCGAATCCGTCTATTAATTTCAAGCAATTCCATCTGGACCTTTTCCGTTTCCTTATCTTTCAAATATTTTAGCGCTTGCATTGCAACTGTAATAAAGTCACTTCGACTTCCTGAGCTAAATCAATAATGAATGACTAGTGCTTAACTAAGTGGCTCGCCGTTTTACACTTCAAGTTGTGTTTTTAAAACCAGTGGGATGATCCAACGAGACAATGCTATTTCTCACATCGCGGCAGCTGGTTTTTCCCAGTTAATTAAACTGCAATTGTCGCATTAGACAAAACAAAGATTTGCGCATTGAGTTTTATCCCGCAGCTGCAAAAATAAAACGAACCTGGTATAATTCAGATGGTGTTTCGTGTGATGGCGGGAGAGGGGGCAATCCGGGAAGACCGCGGGTTTGCGAACAACTGAAAACTCCACTGTCGGCATACTGAAATTATAGCAACAAAAATGATAAGAAGCTGTTAGAAAATAACTCAAAGACACAACAGGTAAACAA
Source organism: Porites lobata (assembly GCA_942486035.1). NCBI lineage: Eukaryota > Metazoa > Cnidaria > Anthozoa > Scleractinia > Poritidae > Porites > Porites lobata. The sequence goes on from CALNXK010000124.1 coordinate 932,815, forward strand.
TGCGGAACAATCAGGTAGATCTCCTTACCTTTACTCGCTGCATTTTAAAGGCTGTTTACTTGCATAAAATCGAAGATCCAACTGCGCGGAGTCGACTTGTGGTAAATTTACCTATTTGTTTAACCGCAATTTTGGAAGCTGCGATAAGAACTCATTATGATCATGGGTTTTTAACGGTCATACATCTCGGATCAGAGCCAACCGCCACAATCGAAAGGGATCATCACTTGAAATTGAAGAAAATGCCGCAACTTTGCAGACTTCCCGACTTTTTGCTAACACACACTGACAACACTTTTGATAATGATGTTCATCCGGGACTCGTAGTTGCCATGTTTACCCATTGTCTTGTCACGTTGCTAAGTCCCGCGGGAGCGCGCGTAACTTAAAATTTCACAAAATGCATTGCGCAGCTGAATAACGCAAAGAAAATAATTTTTTTTTAAAAAATTATTAAAAAGAATAGAGAAAACTGGAGCAGGAATGGTTTTCTTTATCTTTCTTTCTTTCTTGTATTCGCTTCCTTTTTTGTACTCTTCACGCCACCCTGCATTTTAATAACAGTAAAAGCCAGAGTGGTAAAAGGGAACTTTTTGCAACTACCGACTTTATGGTGTATAGATCGTTTTCACTGTCACGCAACAAAAAATTAAATTGGAAACCGTCCAGTGGAAGAAGCCAAGAAAATGAAATGTCATAAAAGACTAATATATAAACAATTTTTCCAAGTCTCAGGTCTTTGGGGCCCACACCGTAAAATTCCGAAAATAAGCCCCGGGGCTTATATTTTTCAAAGGCCCTATTTGGGGGGCTTATTTTTGGAGGGGCTTATATTCGAAAAGGCTTATATATGGAGGGAAATTTTCTTTTCAAAATCGATTGGGCTAGCCTTATAGTTTGAAGGAAATTTACCGTTTTTGCTCTGTTTTACTTTGTGTTTGAGGGCAATTTCTAAGTACAAGCCCCCGGGGGCTTATATTTGGAGGGGCGATTTAACGGAGGGTTTTTTGCGTTACGAGTTTGGGGGTTTATATTTGGAGGGGCTTATACATGGAGGGGCTTATCATTAGGAATTTTACGGTATTTACGAAACGTTTCACGCACCTTTGTAGAGCTTTGTATGGAGACGCCATATTGGTGCACCGTTTTGGCGCACCAATATGGCTGCCGGAAATCAACAAAAACATCTGGAGTTCACTTTTTCTGTAAAAGTTATTTCTTTTCACTCGACAACTTGCATACGTAAGCATAAACATATCTTCTAATACTTGAAGTGATTATACTACTGAAAATCAAGAGGAGAGACTTTTTTACAACGAGCCAAGCATTCCTATTTAGGTGTCACGCACTGTGAATACTCGGAAGTTCAAATTGCTGTATTTTCGAAAAGAAACATACTACGGAAATGGAAACTTGTACAAAGATTTACTTTTCGTTTACCGGTATCTTCGACCTAGTGTAAATAAGAATTCGTAAAACCTCGATGTTTTGACTTTACATAAAGGGGTGTTCCATTCAAGGTCTCATCGGCCTGAGTGCTTCGCAGTGGGGGAAAGGTAAAAAACGGGGTGAAGCAGCAAAAAAATGGCGGGCGAAGCTAGTTACAAACGCCCTTGAAATTCTGCAACTTCAACACTGGAATAGAACCCCAAACCCACGTCGACCACCCAGGAGCCCGGTGGACCAGTGGAGATCACGTCTTCCAGTCAACAATTAAACTGTACTTGTATTTCAACTTGGAGCAGGAGCAGATTATCAGCTCCTGCTTGGAGTGGACACGCCGCTCATTTCTTCTGGTGGCTGTTTGAGCAAAATATATAAACAGTGTTCAGGATTCCTGTAGTGTTCCACTTTCAACGAAGAAAACGTCAAAAGATGAACAGTATTATTACTTATTTTTGTTTTCTCCTGTATCAACCTCTAATTATATACGCTAAAATGAAGATGATTTCAAATCTAAAAATGAGGATAAATCTTTTTTCCACGAGAGTAGGTCAAAATAGGGTCATGGTGTTCTTTTTTTCATTCCGCTTTCGGCTAGATACAACAGCTGTCAAGGAAGTAAAACGACTCAATAGTATGATCGATTAACGCTGCCAGAAATGATTTTTGTCTTTCCGAAAACTTTTAAGGCAATCCTATCCTACTGCTCGAAAAATCATCTTCTTAAAATGAATTCTCATTTACACTAGCAAGGTTTTCTTCTCTCTATGCATGTTTTCTTGATAATGTAAATCATCAAAATAGGGCATTTTTTCTTTGTCAAGGGAAAAAGGTTGATTAAATTTAATTTACCAAGGATATTACCGTAATGTCCTTGGTAGTGGCGCTGCCGGGATTTGTCAAGGAAACTGGCTTGTCAAAGAAAACTTGCTTAATTATAAGTCAAGGGATCATGAAGTGACCCATTGCTTTGCTGGAACACGTTCGTCGTGACCTGAAGCTTCTGACTCGGAGACAAGACTACAATGAGAATGACATCAAGAAGAGTTTCAAAGTGACAACAACTGATCCTCTTCTGTCATTTACAAAAAGAAATAACTACTGACTGGAAGCTAGGTCTCCAGTCATTAACCAGTTGAAAATCTTTTGTTTGAAAAGTACTTTACGAAAACAATAAAGTTCCACTTAAATATTTTATATCAAAATAAACAGTCCCACAGGACCAGAATAACGACACGGACGTCATAACAACTAGAATAAACAAAGCCACTTTTATGATAATCTATGAATCGTTGTAAAACTCGAACGGTAAACTTATAGTCGGCTGAAACAGGCTATAAAACTTTGCCCCGGGAAGCACAATGGGAACACTTGAAGTCATTCCTGAAGGTAAAGTTGCATGGTTCACTCTATAAAGCATGTTTCGTTTTTCACACCGCACTTAGTAATTAAATTTTAACGACAACGAACATACTTAGCAGCAAATAGGCTTTATATTAAATTCAGGCAATAAAGTTTCCGGCCTACACGATGAATCAAGAATAATAAGCAGAAAAATTTAAGACCGGCCATCTCTTTAACTAATCATCAATCAACGCAACGAGGGCGATTTCTAAAGGTTCGTGATGCATGATCAGTCAGATCAGCAAAAAGTTGATTGAGTGAAAAAACTGAGTAACGATAGAACAAGGGGTCTTTTTCCAAAAGCTTCAAAAAGCCTAAAACTTGTACACTTCAAGTCGGTGTATTACTGAGTATTAAATCTGATGATAGCTCTTGTCGTCAAAGTGACAGTTGTTAGGGACCAAATCGAGACCAAAAGTGCAGGCAACATTCAGCTAGAGTGCTATAAGAACCGTTACACTCCAAGCAAATGGGACAGCACTGATCGGTGTCCATATCATAGTGCTTGTCATGTTGTATTCTAGGGGGAGGGAAGCCGGTTTTTGCGACCAAGGACTAACCACAAGAGGGTAATGAACTGTCCGTTCTTGCCGTTCAAATTTTCAAAAGTTCTACAAAACTGACACATGTTTGAGACTTATTATTGGCAACACTCGGATGTAGCTCAAGCGTCTTGGTCCGGTCTTGATTCAGCGTATAGCCGACTCTTCTCCCGCTTCAACTGCTTGGAAAAATTTAGCATCATAAAGAAGAGAGCTTCATTTTTTCCCACTATAGACATGAACCATTATTGATTTTTTCTATTGATCGGCAAAAATTGTAAAACGAGTGAAACACTTTGTAAAGAAATTCAAGTGCAAAGAGTTCGTGACAGCGACTGACAAAGCTATAACATTAAAATCAAAATGAAAACCATGACTTAAATATACAAACATGTCTGATGGTGACTGATTTATCAGATTTATGAGCCAAAAATTCATAAAATGTCGCCGTTATTCAACAAGCAGTGACTTTGGCCAAAAAAAATGAAACTATTGATAATGGTGACTGGAAGCACGTTATATTTGCTTCAAAGAAAACTGATTTATAAATTCATTAAAACAACTTGTTTCTTTTTAATATTTTAAATGTTAGCCGGTTATGTTGGTTGCTAATCACGAATGTCAGTTTTGATGGAAACGAAGATGTCATGGGGCTACAAGAGGTTTTTACAGCTTTTGCATTTTTGAAACCAGAGAACCACTAGATATGACATTGCCCTGAAAAAGCGCGCAGTTTTATTTTTTAACATGCGAGTACATAGATCGGTATTTTCGTGAATCGCTATGGAGAGACAAACTGAAAGCGCCGATCATGACACGTCAGCTTAGAGGCTCACATAAATCGGCCTCTCTTTGAGGATTTATCAAGCTCGGGATTCGGGATTTGAAAGCAAAATCAGGGCGAGATTCGGGATTGAAAGTATGTGCTGGAGGCTGGATGCCAAAAATAACCCTCGGAATTACGGGATAGTACGAAATTTTGGGTCAGGATTACGGGAGTGAAGAATACTATTGGGGACCCTCGTCTTTGTTTCGGAGAACTAGAACTCACTTTTCTGTCGCAAAGGAGACTTGCCTCCCAAGCAAACGTTCTTTTGGCTCGTGCCCGTGTGACGATCCCATACTACGTCTGCGTAGGGAGGCTACAATGAGACGAAATCGAAACAGTCGTTATTTCGTATATCTGAAAACTTTAGGCACGGAAAAACTTGTATGGCTCCAGATTAAGACCCTCTACCTAGCGCTCGACACGTTATCTCGTTTCCTTTTGTGGATCTGCGATACATTTTCATTTTCTTTTTGAGATCAAGAGATCCAGTTACATGTAACTTTATACCCGGCCGGAGATGCCATATCATCAGCAAGCGTTGCTAGGTTACCAAGCAGATAACAGTTGCTCTTCGAACAAAAGAGCAGTTGATGAAAACTTTTCGTTGTATTGATCAATAATAGCTTAATCCAAAATAATGTGAGTTGATTACCACTTCTTGTTACTCTAGAGATCTTCTCAAAACCAAGAATGCGTCAGCCAGAACGAGGTTCCAGCCTTTACCAGCTGAGCATTAGCAGAGCCCCGAAACTTCGGTGCGTCAACAGTCCGGTAAAATCTTGTGGAATCTGCGAGGATTGTTGTCTAGGCGCGAAATTGAAGCATACAAAGGAATGGTTTTGCCGTTGCGGGGAACCAGTTAAGAGGAGATACATCCTTGGTCTTGTTGAACGATTTGATTCCATGGATCTGCTTGAATATGTGACTTCTTTGCTGCAATCTTTTCAATATAAAGACTTCACCTACATGCGATCACGGAGCAAGCCGAGTTTGATCATTGACACCTCGAGTCCACCAACCAACCACGCTTTAAATGAAAATGAATTATTGGAAACTATAGAGAGTTATTTAGAATGGTTTTCAGTCAGCACTTATTGGACGAAAGCGAATTATTTACTGGGCTTAATGCAGTTGTGTGATACACATATTCTACATATCATGGCGGTAAAGACAAGAGCCTTGTGTGAAAGAGAACATAGGAGACAAAGAGCTCTTGAAGATGGTTTAATAGACCGAGGTTTGTTCATTGTCCTTGTATATAAAACGAGCGGCTTCTCAGTGTAAAGTGCTGTATTATGTTATCGTTATTAAAATAATTTTTTATGGATATGAATTTTCAAACTTCACAAAATGAGAGCCCAAAAACAGATTTTTTTAATTTTAATTTGCTACTTGAAATCCATCTTGGAGAAGGATTTTTGGTAAGTCAATAGGTAGCTTAGCCTGTGCCACAGACAGAACTAAACTTCTGGTAAGTCCGTCTACAAAACAGTGCTGAAATCCCTGTTCAGGACTCCCAGCATTGTTAACCAGGATTTGAGTAGCACAATGATTGGCCTGTGAAAAATGCCATTGTTAATTTGCCAATCAGTTTGAAGGGACATTCGAAACGCATTTTCGGTAATTTGTTGAGTCCGCTGGGGCCCCAGAACAAGGCTATCTGGGCTGCTTTGCAGAGGTTACTAACTGGGGCTAGATTATTTCTGCGACGCAGTAGCCTGCAAAAACATCCGTTTCTCCTCGCTCTTCGCCGAAGGAACATCCGTGACTCAGCGACAGAAATTCCATATGGATGACGTAAAATATGTCCAGAATCCGGTCAGAAGCCCTGATTGGTCAATGGAGTAGTTACATTGTTTTAGCTATTGTTTACGAATGACAGACAAAAGACAGAAGGCCACAAAGGTCAAATGTAAACGCGACGAATCTCTAACAAAACAGTCAATATTTGTGGAATATAGTCTTCTCTAGAACAAGCATTTGAGTTTTGCTGGAGCTTGTTCACAGATGAACATAACACTTTACCAAAATCAATCAGGAGAAACCTAAAATGGAATAAATTTACATTTGGAACCCCATGACTACCAGATTTATTAAGTAAACATTGATTTGCGTCATCAGTATGGAATTTCTGTTGCTGAGTCACAGACGTTCCTCCGCACAAAATGTCCCCAGTGGCGAAGAGCGATGCAGGCTATGTAAACAATGTAGCTGGGCTTTTGGGTCAGGTGTAATTTAGGTCAGAGTGCAGTCCTGTAGTCTTCTGAAAATGAGGTTGTGCCAATCCTAAATTTTACTTAAATACATATGTATTTAAGACTCTTTTAAGCCTCAATACCAGCTGTCCTACAAAAATATACCGTCTCTAGTTTCTGACATAGTGCGCTATTATGAGGCCCTTTTAGTGGGGGGAGGGGGGGTATGTATATCAGTTGTCTGAATTTCAAATACCGCTGTTTCACAATTTGAGGAGTAGGCTATGGCCCTGTCAGTATTAATTAACCCATTTTTTTGTTGTTTCATCCCGTTTCGTCTAGTCTTATGTTGCTATTTGAAAGCCATATTGCTTAGTGGAATTTGACCTTAACAGGGCCCCTATTATTAAATTTAGCAGTTTGTACTAAAAATAGGTTTTGTCACATTTGACCCCTGAGGTGACTCAGACAAACTTTGCATTCTACTCAAAGGCTTTGTATGAGCAACATGCGTTTCCTAAAGGAAAAATTGTTCATGACATTCACAAAGAGCATTTTTGAAATGTTTTTTGAGCTCTATTCTAATATATAAAAGGCATTACTGTTATAGGGAGCAGAACCTGGTCCAAGTAATGGGAAAAAATGGTTAAAATTAGCGTTAAATTCTCTCGGATAGTGATTTACAGATACAAATTTTGAAGAATGGATTGCACCTTAAACTGAAGCTACATCAACTAGGAAGACCTGCATTGTGACTCAGTCAAAATTTCTGCTTTGTTCTCGACGCGAACTTCATCAGTTGCCGCGTTAGCTTTGCTCTAGGATGCTTTTACAAGAGCACTCTAGTTGTCTGTGCCGTGGCGAGAACGGTAAGCCGTTCTGTCTAGCTGATCTAGACTTGAATGCTTGTCACATTTTACCACTTCAAATCCAACTTTCTGGAGGTTTAGAGCTAAAACTTTAAATCTTCATTCACCCTCGCGGTCCTTCCTTTTAGACGGATTAAGAAGACAAATGTACAAAGCCTGCATTGATCGTTCGGATTCATTGAGATTTCACCATCAACGCCGTCCACGCGCTCCAAAATACAAAAAAAAAATTTATAATGATTTCACAAACGAGTCCTCTAAAGTTCATTTCCGCTTCACGGAAGGCCAGACATTTTATTGGTCAATTATGACAGTTGATGACAGCATCAAATGTCAGTTCGCGAACTCAGGCGTGACAGACCAAGTGGGTGGTTTTCAAAATCCCGGGGTTTGTCTGCAAGCGTTTCCTTCCTTTCTCCCCCCCTCACCGCTCTTTTACTTGAGCCACTTTTCTCGCGGTCTTTGACTCTCGTTCCTCGTTCTTTTCTCCTAAACCGCACAGAAACGCTTGCTACTCAGGCTAGGTTAAAATCAGAAAATAAAGCTGCCAGGTCAAAGAAGGCTACTAAAAATTTAAGCAGATCGATCCATAGCTCTGTCTCTTTTGTCTCTGTCAGATGGTACTGAAACATGACATAACATTTCTGACTGTGTGAGACTCCCAAAGCGAAATTGCTAAAGCGAAAATCAGTTTTGTATGTGCTTCTTGCAAGCGCGTGGTAGAATTTCTATGCTAAAGAGCACACCAACATTAGCACAAACCCGGAAGAAAAAAAATCGTTCATCCTTTGCGTCTACTGATTTAACCAAATGCAGCTTTTGATGAACAGCTTTGATGCCCGGCTTTCCATACATTTCTCAGTAAAATGCTTTAACATATAATATTTTACCCACCCCATTAGGAATGAAATCACTCATCTGTATAGTTTTTTTCATGTTTAACATTACCTTGGCACACATCAATTATTTTCAGGATACATGTTATTGAAACCAAGCTGGATTTTGTTTCGTTTGATGATAAAAATCTTCAAAGATGACGTGAATTTGCAGGTGAACATGACTTTCCCATAAAAACTCATACGGATCAGGTTTATTGTCTGATTCATAGCAGGGACCAGAAATTTGTGACTTTATTAGCGCAAAGTGCTATTGGCCAGTAGTGCATTTTATTGGGTAGCCTCCCATGCAGACCTTTTAAGGCGTTCCTCATGTATCCCTCCCTAGCTTGAAGGGTTCTAGAATTGTAAAACTGTGTGTCTTTTTCTTTTCTGCAGATGATGACGAGTACATGTCTCTATATAGTCATGTATCTGGAAGTACAACTCAGTCAGCTGTAGAGGCAACTTCCAAGTCGCTACCAAGCCATTCTGGGACTTCAGGCATTCATGAAACTGACACACCTGATATTCATTCAATATTCAGTGATGACCTTGAACTAAGTCAGTGTAAATCTCCAGCAGTATCAAGCGCTAAAACTCGGTCTCACAAGGGAACACTTTCTGCAGATGTACAATCTGATGTAAGATCTCAAGCTTCAGCAGGTTTTTTTGGCAGTCCTTTATCTCGTTGTCAGTCAAGGTCCATCCCACCTTCCAGACAGTCACTGAGAAAGAACCCGGATAAGATGACTGATTTTGAAAGGGAATTCTTTAGCGAAGACTACATGTCTGGTGACGAGGGAGATGAAGAGAATGTCATGAATAATTCTTTGACTCCATCAGGACCAGAAAATGAGCCAGAATGTAGCTTTGGTTCAGAAAAGTACAAAGACTTTTTAAGATGTCTGCCTGTTCATCTGTCCAAGAGAATTTTAGGGATGTTAGACAAGAATAGTTTAACAAACTGTTTATGCCTGAGTAAACACTGGAGAGTTCTTGCCGAAGAAGTTAAACAGGACTATATGGTTCACCAAATTATGACTGAAGAAATCATGCTCATGCAGGTTAGTTGTCGCATTAAAGGAATGTGTTTCTCTATAAAATGTACTCCTATTTATATGGACAGTTTACAGGGTGCAAAGGAAATCATTTTTACAGCTTGCTATTCGGGCAAGCTGAAGCTAGCATTTACTAGCCCAGACGTCATTTCAACTAGCCTCAAAAGCTTTTTGTCAAGCAGAATTGATTTCACACTTCTTCTGTTATTCGAATTCCTCAAAGAGCATCACTTGCCCATCGGGCAAGTTAAAAACAGATTTCACTAGCCCGATAGCAAAATCCACTAGTCCCGGGCTATCGGACACTTTTTTCTTTGCACGCTGGTTTATTGGTTTGAACTCCCATCCCCCACCCCTCTTTCAGTTTTGTTATATTCATACTTTTGAGGATTTTGGTCTTTTAAACCTCACTCTCTCACCTGTAGAATCTCTCATGACTCCATAGAGTGGGTGGGTATGGATATTTTCTGGGGTCACAATAGAATTACACAAAATTTTCTTTGTCTTTGTTGTTGGTCAAAATTAATTTTAAACCCAGGTTGATACTCAATTTTTCTTTGTCTCCTAGCCCTAATTCATGAATACTATTAGGGTTAGGAGACATAGGAAATTTTAACCTGAATTTAATTTTGACCTGTAGTTTCACCTGTAGTTTCAATAGCCCTTACAGATATCCTCTTGTCCTTTGCAGCCAAAACTAAGCTAAGATAAGAGTATTAATTCCACATCAAACATATCTTGAATCAGAATGAGTGTTTTTACTAGTATATTTGTTTGTTTTCCTTCTAGAAGAAGAACTCTGGGAGTGATTTTATCAGTGAACATAAATTGAAATGAAAGTTACGTTGAGGAAAAGCAATGAATGTACCTCAATCTTTTTTAATATAAATGCAAGGCAGTTGCATATTGGCTTGAGCTACCAAATTTGATTCTGTCCATGTAGTGTCAATGATTTTTGCTTTGTCAGAGACATCCTTTTCTGTTTGTGTCCCAGTAAAATAATGCTGGTGATTGCTGTGAGGAACTTACACATCTCAATATGTAACCTGTACGCTAGTGACCACACCTTGTTTAGATAATATAAAACAGTATTTTTTTAAAATTTATTATTGTTTATTAATAAGGGAGCATCTGCCAAAGGTATGAATCCAAGATATGCTAAATTTGTGCCTGTTCATATACCACTGGATCATGATGAGGATACAAAAGAACATTTGAACCTTGGAGGTAAACATCATAAAGAGCCAAGCAATAACCTTAAAGAATGCTATGAAGGAATTGCCACTAAAATAGTTCAACTGGAGGAAAGGAACATTTACTGTGGGGCTTACAATGTATTGGTTCTTCAAGACATGTGAGTATAGACTGAGATGTCACATAAGATTAAAACTAATAATATTATGGTATAAAATAGTAAAACTGTGAAAGGTTTTAACACAAGAGTCAGTTCATAAGTAGGTTGAGTATGATCGCTCTGGTGAACGTAGTCCTTAATAGGACTGTTGTTGACTTGAGTCATTGTCAACAACAACAGTCCTATTCAGGACTCATTCACCCGGATGATCATACTCAACCTTCGTGTAAAGTAGTGTAGTGTCAACTGACTGCTTCACCTAAAATCTCTTAAATGTTGCCGCATGAAACCACACTGTGTGGAATCAGTTGCATTGAAAAAACCCTTGGCCAGGGTGCAAAGAAAGTCAGTGTTACAGCCTGCCATTTGGGCAAGCTGTAGCTAGTATGTACTAGCCCACAAGTCATTTCAACTAGCCCCAAAACCCTTTTTGATTAGCAGGATTGATTACAATCCTTCTGTAATTTGAATTTCCCTGGAAAACAGCACTTGCCCGTTGGGCAAGTTAAGAACAAAAATTGCTAGCCTGATAGCAAAATCCACTAGTTCCGGGCTATCGGACACGACTTTCTTTGCACACTGCCTTGGGTTATTGCACACCGTAACTGAAGTAAAGTATCATGACACCATGTTGAGAATGTGACAGCTGTTTGTTTTAATTTGTTAATCACAGTGTTTCTCTATGCAGTAGCCTCAATTTTGTCTACCCTCTGAAGATGGGATGAATAAGAATAGGCAAATATTCCAAAAAGATGCTGTTAAGACAGAATGTCTGCAACCACATGATTGTTTCAGATGGTATTAATAAAATTACCTATCAGGTTTACCTGCTCAGCTGTGTGTGAAGCCTTAGTTTATGTATTGCAACTATGATTGCAGGGAGGACCCAAACCGATGTACAAACTTTAATGGAGGAAGACTGGTTGTGTCTGGATCATATGACAGGCGAGTACGATTAATAGATGCTTCGACTGGCAAGTGCGAGAGGACCATTCAAGGCCATGCAGGATCTATCCGCTGTGTTTATGTCTCAGAAGAAAGGGGCATTGTACTCAGTGGGGGATATGACACTTCAATAAGGTGATAATTAAGTTCGATTATGTGAAAACAATAGAGAGCTTTAGATTCTGAGATGAGGACAACTACGAGTACGAGATTTTCTCAATACTAAGTAGAGCACGTGTGCAAACCAATGTCAGTTTGGCAGGAAAACGCGATAGCCATTGTCAAATGTAAGAAGTGCTATCATTTTGCTATTGGGAGAGGGCTCAACTAGTCTGCTTGTGTAGCTGTTTTTAGTGTTGTCACACAACGCTACTCCCCACTTACACAACACTAAAACGGCTGTGTAGCAGACTAGGGCTCAACCTCCTTCAGTATAAATAACTGCACTAACTTTTTTGGTGAAAAAAATAAATTGAAGCTTTCTGGGGTGTCTTTTTTTTTGAGAATGTGTGCAAAAACTTTAAGTTAAATCTTGTACTCGCACTCATTCTCGTCCTCCAATCTAAAGCTCTTTAATATCACAATTCAACTCAGTGATGGTAAAGAAAATGGTGAATGCTTTGTTTATAGTGGAAGTGTTTTTAGCTCTTCTAGCTGCTGCCACTATGTAAGCTCAGATAATTTGAAACAAGTAATGTACGAAGAAAATAATTACGAGGATTAAGAACCCCAACTGGCAGGGGCTCACTGTGATGTTGGAATAATCACACGGAGTGTTTAATTTTCTTTTCCATCATTCCCCCTTTGCCTTCATACTTAAGCAAATTCAAGTGTCTTTGAGCAACTTATTCATGAAAAAATTGTTTCAGACATCTCACTCAAAGCAATGTTAGCTTAGCAGAGGGGTCAGTGGGCAGTTTCCCAGAACCCTAAATTGATCCAATGTTTCTAGCTATCTTTACTGAGGACATTCTGCTTTTTCACTAGGTGCTGGGATATAGGAAGAGGCAATTGTAAATGCATATTTAGAGGGTATGTCAGATTTCACCTGTTTATAAGTTGTTTTTCAGTTTGTAGTTTACTGTTCATGTCATCTTGATGATATTGGCCTAAATTGTTAATAATAATTAACTGTTAATAATAATTATTATTTTAATATGTCACTAATTATTAGTGACATATTAAAAATTGCACCAATTTGACCATTAAATCTCTATTGAATTTTTTATATATTTTTCCCAAGATGAACGGGCCAAATTTTGGAGAGTCAGTGCGATAAATATCGTGGGTGGAAGTCTTGAGTTTCACTAATATCTCAAGTTTTAAAAGTTTCTGTTTCGTATTTTTAGACACCGAGCCACAGTGCTTTGCATTGCATTGCATGGAAACCACTTAGCATCTGGAGCTAGGGACAAGAGTGTTAAAGGTAAGATTCGAATTTAGTTGTTTTTCAGTAAGAAAATAGAAGATAACCAGACTGTAAATCTTTGTTATTCAACTCCCTGGTTGTTCTTCTTAACTAGTATTTCTTTAAGCCGGTAGTGGAGCTTTAAGTTAAGAACGATAAGATGGCGACTCTTCGTTGTCGGCTACCAGTTGTTTGCAGTTGTATCCAACCTTTTATCTTGTCTCTTTTCTCGCTCCATTTCTTATCAGAATTTATCTTTCTAGGGACCCATATTAAATAGGGAAAAGGACTTTACCGAAAGTCTATATCATCCAATGAAGATATTTATAAATCTGTAAATTGTAACGTGTAGAGCTGCACATTTTTTTCCTGTTTTGCTAGGTGTTTTGTCAACCACACCCAACTCATGAGTCACAACTCTGAGGGTGTTTTGACATCAACGCAATTTATTTATTTATTTTTTTGGGAGGACTTTGTCGTCCCCTTCACTTAGACTTTCGAAAATGTCTTTTTTCAGTGTGGAACTTTGCTACTGGCAAGTGCAGGCGGACGTTTCGTCATCGACACGTGGTACAAACAGTTGATGTAAGCTATTGAACTATAATTTTTTCAGTTTAAAAGGATACTTTTTGTTTTAACTACAATCACAGTGGATTTTTTTTATATTTACTTTCGTCCATAAAATAACATTCGGGGAAACACCTCCAACACACTGGTTCAAGTACTTTTCTTTGCTTTTTCAGGTCTCTGATACGCTTGTTGTCAGTGGATGTGAAGGTGGAAAAGTGAAAGTTTGGGATATCGAACGGGCATGTCTGCTCAAAGTACGGACTTTTTTAAAAAAACATTCTCCGGTTCCTCGTCCTTCATTCATCTGGGGCTTCATGCGAGTAGATCCCCTTCTCTTTCTCCTTTTAAGCGCCTGTCACGCAGGCACCCAGGTTAACGGAACACGCAGCCACGCAGGGTAACGGATGCCCACAGTTGGTCCGAGGGACTATCTTTAGGTAGCCTGCGCGCGAGGACGCTGAGCCCGTGCGCGTCCTCCCTCGCGCATCCTTTCCCTTTCCTTTTTCGCATTGCAGACTGAGCACCGAACATGTGAATAAACTGGGAAACAGTGTTGCGGACGTAAACTTTGCGACGTGGAAGAAAAAATGTTTTGCCCTGATTCAAAATAGTTTTTGAACGTCCGGGGTGAAAAGTTGCCTTTTTTCCCTGTCTTTCTTTGCTAAACTGCAATGTTTCCCTTGTGCATTCAGCTTTGAAAGAGTTCTTTTAGTCTAGATGCCCGTCAGTGTCTTGCTCATCACATCAGTATTGTACTTGCTGTCATTGGCGAGATGTATTAGTTTCCTCTTGATTTTGTTTTATTATCACACTCTCGTACCCAAATCTCTTGTTAACGAAACCGAGAGATCTGGGAACGAGATTATTACTATCAAAACCACTGAACGTGCTGTTCACTACTATGCAATTGTCTGTTGTTTTCAGTCCCTTGACGGTCATCATGGTGCAATCACGTGTGTGAAGTTTGACGACTATCACATCATAACTGGCAGTCTAGACTGTTACGCTATGGCGTGGAGTTCCATTGGAAATCACAAGAAATGCCTACAGGCATTTAGACACCCTAAGTATGTCATACGGACGTTTTCTGTTCTTACAAGCATACTATGATGAGACCCAAATGTAAAAATACGAAACATCCCTTTTAATACTTTGCGATCTAACTTGGATAAAAACGCGCTTAACTATATTAGAGGGAGGTAGAGAACGTTTTATGTGAGTCCTGCCTATTATGCGATTTAGGCAAATTCAGCCATGCGGAACTAGCCTCTAAAAAATGGTCAGTTGAAAGAATAATCCACTCTGACTGTAAAGCTACTGTAAGGTGGGTGTGGACGATTTGAAGAAGACCGGAAAGCGGGATGCAGTTGGTGTTTTTGAACACAGCTAACTCTTTCTGTTTCTAAAGTTTAACACCGAACTTGGTTGTTTTCTACCTTGAATTTAGCAGTAATTTCTCTGCTCGTGTTAAAGTTCATGGCTAATAACCGGGCCCAACGAGACAAACTCACACTCCCTCCATGGATCCATTTACAAAGCAAGCCGCAAGTTGCCTCTTTGCCCTTTTTGAAACTAGTCTCATTATTGAACTTTTGGAGCAGACTCACACCGTCTTAATCTTTTTCTATCACACTGACTACTTCACATTCCCCGTGAATAGCAATGAATCGCACCTGTAGTGACCTTAAGTACATCCTTTTTATAAGTGAAGGCTTCGACCGCATGTTTTCCTCGCTTTGGTCTGACGTTGTCATACTGTGTTTTCTGTCGAAAACAAGTACACCCTTGCCTTCGAGCAAACTATCTGGGAGGGGGGGAAGGGAGAGACGGGGGAGGTTTTCTTCTCCTCTTTCCCCGCTCTGCTCCAGAGAACTTGCGTGCAGGCTACTTACTCGTTTGCTCTGTTTACCATTTCAGGGAAGTTCTCTGTGTGGAGTTTCTTTATTGTCGAATAGTCACAGGCTCTGCAGACGGAAAGGTTGGAATTTTATCAATGGTTTTTCACTGTTTGTTTGTTTTCACCGTGCACAGAGGCGGTTCAAACTTCCTCGTTAGAAAACAGGAAGCATCAAAGCGCCTCCTTCCGCAGAATAGATTGTTTTCTGTAACCGTAATTTCAAGGGTTCACTTATGCATTGTGAGATTTTTTTGTGATTTTCTTCCTCCGCCGTTTTCAGCTGCGTATCTGGAACCTCTTGAATGGAGACTGTCTTCGGATTATCCGTGGAAACAGCAAAAATGATGCCATCACCACAACCAGAGCGTCTGGTGACAGGTGAGTTAACAAATGATCAACTGCCTATTTCCTAGTCGGTAAGGAATAAATTAAACGGCCGTATCTGAGAGTCTAAGTCTTCGTTCACGCCACCGAACGAATTTTCGACCTGTTGAAAAATTGTCCGTTTTGGTGTTTCGTTCACACGGAACCACCTTAGCCGCACGAAAATTTCAGTAGACGCGTAAACAAAGCGAAAATAGTGAACAGTGAACGGTCTGATGTGAACGACTTCCTCTCAAATTTTTCATCCAGTCAAATATTCGTCCGGTGCCGTGTAAACGTAGCCTATAACGTCACCAAAGCAAAGGTTATTAATCTGACCAGTCACATCTGAAGCACGAAATAATGTGAACCAATCAGAAGCAATAATACGTAGCCTGCGCACCGAACGGGCGGGAAAAGCGTGCGAGGAAGCTACATTTGGTTTTGCTTTTGTTTGTGATTGGCACGAGATTTTCAAAATATCACTCGTGACACGCCGTTGAAAATTTCTTCATAGAGTCATTATTAATATACCGGTTTACCACCAAAAGGGGAATGTTGCCCAATGCAAAAAAACTGTCGAGGTTTTTCAGTTCCTTCTATTTGTTTCTTTAAGGATTTCCGAGTAGTATTTGTTGTTACTTCCATAAACGAGAAAACGGCCACACCGCTGATTAAATATTGCACGTTTCACAGAAGATGAAATGAGAACAAAAACGTGATTCACTATAAATCACTTTTTACGAAAAAACGTTTAAAAAAAACAAAATCATGTCATAGACACTTCCTATTTCACTTCACATTCAAAATCAATTCAATTTACAGTTATGTTATAATCGATCTCGTTAATTTGGTTTTGCTGGTATTTTTTCCAGGATGATTGTCAACACACTGAGCAACCTTTTAATTTTCAACTTCGAGGCTGTGGAGTGGGATTTTGATTTAGATCCTGAACGGCCGGAAGGACTTGGAAATCTCAATATCTATGCAAAGACCCCTCCTCGAAGACTAGCACGTTCTTATGTACGAGCGCATAAGCTCATGCGCGCTGACACTAAAGACAGTTTACCTTCCAGACCTCCGTCACAGATGAAAACGCCAACATTTGACCTCAACGTTAATTTACCGCAAAGGATTTCAAGCGCACCTCCACGAATAAAGCACCACGAAAGCACGTTAAACAGTATGAATGCACACGTACGTAGACTTTTAAGCGCACACAAGGAGAAAGAACAAAAACCACGTCCCCATTCCTCGCCGATCGCTACTTCTCGTCACTCTCGTGGGCTTACCGAGTATGACGTCACACCATCGGAGGTTGGTGACGATCTCACAGCGAGCATGATAATTACAAAAGTTGCGCGTTCGCATCTTAAGCCTCCATCCATCCCGGATAATAGGCGCTCTCGGGTTATAACGCGAAGCCGCTCAGCTCCAGCGTATCGCACGCAGGTCCTGCCCCCGGGCAAGCGTGGTTGGACAACGTCTGTGGCAGAGCCGCTAAAGTCACCGGAAAACAAGATCATGGTCTCTGCTGAGCAAGCGCGGGAAAAAATAGCCAAAATGCGACCGCAAAGTGCGCAAGTACATTCGAGGAAAGAATCTATTTCGATTAATCCAGTTAAGAGCCTCGGTTGCTTGCATTTAAGGACCTACACGAGTCAACTGCAGATTGAACAGAGACTTACGCAGGAAAATTTACGTGACAGAGAAGCTCGTGTGACAAAGGCCAGTACTCACCGTCCAAAATCGTGCATTCCATGTGTACGGTAGTGAAGTGTCACTCATTCGTTGACCATGTCAATCCTATGTCCAGTAGTGGAAGGCCTGTTAATCTGGGTCAGTAGACCATTTCAGAGTTCCAAAAACTCTCACTTTCAAAACGAGGCTAAGTGCAAAACCTATCTTGTGCAAATGAGTTTTGTTTGTATGAAAATATACAATCACTTTCATATCAATGGCTTAGCACTTAGCCTCGCTTTGAAACAGAGGCTTGGGACAACTCGGAAATGGTTTCTTGCCATCACCATCAAAAATGATGTATAATTGCAACTGGTAGTAAAAGTTGACCTTGCAGTTGTCACCACCATCTGCCTTGCCATGACCATGGGTATGGCAAGACCTGCTCAAGAGACATTGACCCTGTTCTTTAGACATTTAAACACCGTCCTTGTAGTATTTCTAACGGGCCACCGAGGCCATATAGTCTAGCAAACACGAGCTCTACTTAGCTCCCCGCTACAGTACGAAACACACTGGCTCTTGTCAAGTCACTTGAGCCCAGACGTCCCCCGCGAGGGAAGTCCTGGATGTAGACTACTGTTCTCTTGTCGAATGCCAAGTATTTGAACACATAACAGGGGCGGATCAGGGGGAGTTTGATTGGGTGGCTAGTCCCCCCTTTTTAAGCCAACTAAGATCTTTTTTTATAGAATTTAATTTGTACTTTACTTCCACAGGACAAACAGTTATTACATTTAACGCTCTGTTTTGCGGCCGATTAGTATCAGCCACCCCCTCTTACAAAAGCCTGGATTCCCCCCCCCCCCCCGTTCAAAGGACTATTCTTCAATACCACTTTCGTAGACCTTTAAGTCAGAAATATTTGAAATACTGAAAATTCTAAACTGAAAGCGTTTAGAATTTTTAAAAGCGCCGCGCGTTATTAACAAAACCTATCCAAAGATGTCTGCATGAATGTTTTTGACAATCGTCCATGAAATACAAAACAAGAAAATATTACACTGTTGCATATGCGAATATCAAGACTATGAAATGTTTTGTAGGTCACTGTAGTTGCCTTCTCTAAAGAACTATTGTTCTTTCGTATTGAGCCTGGCCCCGCGCGTATCCACCTTGCCCTCGCTCCAACTTTCGCGCAATAATTCGATTGGAAACGCTTGCTACACGCCGGGTAGTAAGACCAATTCTTTGTAAACAAATGCAAACCACTTGAAATTGTAGTGTTTAGTTCGGCAATTTTAAAAAAGACAGTAAAACGGTAATAGTCAAAACTTTCAGGTTGAGCCCTCCGCAATGTGTGACCCCCTGAGGGACACTCCTGAGAAAATAAAAACATGAAAAAATGGGAAAACGAGAAGGGCACGCATCACGTGGTTCGAGGCATTTCCGGTTTTCTGAGAAAAGTTGGTCGCGAGGTTCCGCTCTTTCTCGAAAACATGAACACAGGGAAACACAAAGACATTGCTCAACATCGCTTTCTACAGCTCCTTTAAGTTAGAGTATGCTTTATACTGTTCCTTGCGGTCGGAATAAGTCTCTACTTGCTGTTTGGTCTTTTCTCTGCTGGAAATGATTTTCGTCTGTGGTGTAGTTTTGAGGAAAGTATGTGTAAGGACAAGACAAAAGGATTTAATTTGCTTTTCTTGGTTCCTCGCATCAGACGCTTTACTTTAGCGTACCTGGAGAGCCTGTTTACAGACTTGTACATGTACAGACCAATCGTTCGCTCGTGTCTTGGATGGGAGAGGGAAAGCGTGCATTCAAGGCTGGTTTTTGCAGGCGACGAAACTTGGAGTCATCAGAGCGCTTATGAAAAAATCGGTGGCGTATTAAAAAATCAGAATTCCATCTTGGGCTTATGAATCTATCGATTACGATCTAGAGAATTAAAGTCGGGAGCAGAAGCGGAAGGATAAACTTTTCACAGCGCTCGCTCCCGCCCTTTGAGATTGGTTTGTTACTTCCGCTTTTGCTTCCGACTCTAGACACCTAAACCCCATTTACACGCGTTCAAAAATCGGCACGGCACCTCAAATTTTGGCACCGTGCTGACGATTTTAAGGCACGGCACTCCCAATTTTCGACGTGTAAACGTATCGGTCCTACGTGTAATGTGGCACCAGTGCTCAAAATTTTACCTCCCGAAGGTAGTCTCGGCACGGCTAAACGACGCACGGTGCCAAAAATTTGGCGTGCCGAGCCGATTTTTTTAGCGCGTGTAAATGGGGTTCTAGTTTTTACGAGATCGTCAGTAAGGAGTCATAAGCGGAATCGGAAAGTTGTTTTAGGTGATAACGGTTTACACATCTTATTCAGTCCAACGCCAGTGAACTTAAAACCAGCCTTGTTGAGCAATGCGATTAACGCAAACCACCAAACACACTGACATTTTTTTCCTGGTAGAATCACTCTGCGTTACCTTATTCCCATGCCTATCCAAGATAGTTTTTAAATTCGTTTCGTAGAAGGCAGAAAAGGTCCGCCAAGAGTCTTCTACTCTGCTTTTGTAATTAATTTTATTTGAAGAAAGCTATCAAGTGTGGCCGTTGTCTCGTAACACTGCACGCTCCTCAACACTTTGCAATTATCAAGAAATAATTTTTCTAGTCCCGGCGTGTAATGAATCTTTGTTCTGGGCCCAGCTTTACGTGGAGGTAGGTAGGTAGGAAGATCCTAGTACTAGGGACAAGCAAGATGAAAATGGCGGCGGGTTGTTCAGTGGCTAATCTCGGCAATAAAGGCCGGCCATTTCGTTTGGCGTTACCACGAGCTAATTATTGTGATAATTTTGCTGAAAGGTAGTTATTGACGCCAGTAAAGAGGGCAGAAGGTTCCAAATTGAATTTTTGTTTTTGTCGCCCGCCATTTTTAATTCCTTCTCGAACCTTCTCTACTTGGGCAACACACGGACTAAAGGCGGACCGAAATTTCTCAATGTAAACGAAACGTAAAGTTGTTCCGCCTTCTAAGACCTTCCTGGTGCTAGGATCTTCGAATTCCTACCTCCATGTAAACAGCCCAACTTGGTGGCGCTAGAATTTTCATTGCTCTCTCTTCGTTTCGCCTTCGTTCCCGCCAAAATTTACCTACCGAAACAAAAACAGAGCCTCAGGTTATGTTTTGACACATTCAAATAGCTTGTATTGCGGTCGGCAGTATATTCTACCCACCAAAACCACATCGATCGTGAGGGACTGAGATTGAATTTTGAATGCCTTAAAAGTCGTAACCGAAGATTCTCGGAAAAAGTACGGATGATATGCACGAACAACCGAACATCCGAATACTGGATCGGACGTTCTCACCACTGAACCACCAGGGCTTTAGCGTTGGTGGAGTCGGAATTCTACTATACCAGCAGAGTGTACTACACTTCTGTACTGGGAGCTGAAAGGCTGCGTCCATTTCACAGTTGTGGGGGTGCAGAATATATATCAGGGGGGTACAGTTTCATGCATAATGACTGAGATGTTAGTAAGATGTTGGAAACGAGCAAAGCGGCGAGAACGAATCGCGAAGCTCGCTGGTATATAAGTGCTCGTTCTTTCTCACGCGGAGAAAAATCAAGAACAACCTCTGGAACCAGGGTAGCTAGGTGTAAATTACAGCAAACTTTATATTCCCACCCCACTGCAAGAAGAGGATTCTTTCCGGCATGGATTTTATCGACTATATATTGACTTCCAAAATTCTGAATTTGTAAGACTTCTGAAGGTACATTCACAATTGCGTTTTTCGCTGCCGTCAATCATAATTACGATCACAAGCAACGAACCTTGAAACACAGAGGGCGCTTTCCATTTAGTCAAAATTTCCGGAATTTCCGGTTCGGCGGTAAATGGAACACGTTTCGTCGGTTCGTCCCACTGGAAAATTCCCAGAAAAAGTGGAAAATCTAAAAAGGTGGTCCCGTTTTCCCGGTTGGAATTTCCGAACGGAATGTCGTGTTCCATTGACGTTTCATGTAGTTTGTACCAGTTCCAGGTCCACGGTCGAGCACCCGGCCACGTACCGGGGTTTACGACCAAATGGAACAACTTTTTACCGATCGGAAATTCCACTTTTGCTAGCACCGAAATTTCCGGGTTTTTTTCGTGAATGGAAAGCGCCTAGAAACTCACAAAACGTCTAGAAATCCACCAATCACAAATCACAAACCTTGACCTTTTGAACCCGATGAAGTAAAGTTTTGTTTCCTAAGAGGTCCGTTAAGATGATTGACGGCAGCGAAAAACGCAATCGTCAGTTGGCTTTTGAACTTCAGAATTCGCATGTTTGTGAAAACGCAATAATAGATGAACCTTATGCACCTATCAATGTTAAGCCGCAGGGGGGGGAGGCCGGGTGTAGGCCGGGGATTTGACGTAACAAGTCTGCCCGTGGCAGGGACTTTTGATCATTCGTCGAGTCCCGGGGGTCGGGACTTTTGACTTTAACCGTTAGTGGCCTGAGCTCCACCGACGCCATCTTGGATTTTCGGCGCACTGAGACCTGGTAACCAGCAGACATCAAAATGGAGGCTGCTTCGGTTTCCGTGAAGAAGGTAAGAAATCTGTGAAATTTTGTCGCTTAAAGAGCCCATCGGGCCGTTTTTTGCGTTTTGTTATGTCATCAGTGCCATGATTGATTATATTGCGATATTCTTTTTGTTTTTTAATATAATTGTTTAATACATATTTATGAGATGTTAATTCATGCGTGGTTGATCACATGGAACTACTTTTTCAGGTCCTTCTTCAGTTTGGCGATAGCCGAAAGGTGTTTGATATCAAAGAACCTGATGATATGAATGAAGTGATTTCAAAAATAAAAAGTATGTTTGCCATAAATGCTAGCAGCGATTTGTTCCTTCAAGAGTATGAAGAAGAGTGGAATGATTGGGTCGATGTCGAGGACGTGGATCACATTAAAGACAGAGCAAAATTACGAGTACATGTTCGTGTTGACCAGGCTGCAGTCAAGGAAAAGCATGCTGTAAGCTTTATCTATTTCAAATCAGAGGTTATAAATATTTCATTTCCATCGTTCCTGTTTACAATTAAAGTAATTAAATGTAAAAGCCAGTATAGATAATTACATCACCCAGTCAAAATGTCACATCTTGGTTTGTTTACAAAGTATGCAGTTCCATTTTTTAGTTACTTTAGGACATAGGTCTGTTGGTACTATTAAAAATCAGAAAAGTGTTACGGACTGAAGTTGAAATAAACTAGTCTTACTTGGTGATGTAAATATGAATAATGGCCATGAGTTATAAACGGATGTCAATTCAAATAAAAGTTATCTGTAGCATAACAATTGATGATAAGATACCAGAATTTCCTTGTTTTGCTGTATTGTTCAATAGTATCAGTTGAGACAGTCTTCAAATTTTTATATACTTTCCAGATAAATTACATGACATTTTTCTATTAAACGGACGTTACATTTTGAAGTTGTTGCTTCTTGCTTTTTACAACTTTATAATTCCTGTATATCCCTATTTTAATTCTTGTTTGACCAATGCCTTGACCTTTTTCTGGAAGGGGAGGGGGATGGGGAATTTGCACTCTTTTGACCAGCAATAACGTCCCTGGGGTCGGGCATTTGAACAGAAAAAATGATCTGAGTTCAAATCCCCCGCCTATGCCCGGCCTCCCCCCCCTGCAGCTTAACATTGATAGGTGCATTAGATACACACCAATGTTCCCAAATCTTTATCCACTTTGAAGTAGGAGAACTTGGTCGTCGATCTCGTTTCAAACTCTGCGATGAGTTTATAAGCCTCTTGGACGGAAGAAACATATCCAAAATTCTCAGCAATTTTCCTATCGAACGCGGGTTCGTAACTTAAAATTCCCGCCATGATCTTCTTGTTTGTTTCCCTGGAATGATGGGATTTGGAAGGTCGCGAGTTCGATTCTCGGCCGGGGCACGAAAATTTTCGTTGCCCCGTGCGAGCATGGTTTCTTCCTTAGTTCTTCCAAGTGAAAATGTTCACTGGAAGTGTAAGTGTGCTGCTCACAAGTGCAGATTAAAAATAATAATAATAATAATAATAATAATAAAAGTAAAAAAAATAATATTTTGTAGGTGTAAACAATAACAACTTATATAAAAACCACGATTAAAATTTTCATTGTGTCAATAATTATTATGCTTTATGAGTATGGTCTTAAAAAGTCCGTCAGTACTTTGCAGAAGCGTAACTATGCGCCTAAAAAAATAAAAACCCTTGCCTCTTTGGAGATTTAACAATGGTTATAGTTAAGGGCTCATATGTGCGGTCTGGACAGGTCGAGTGGTTTTGGTGGATGTAGACTTTAACATCCACCAAAACCACCAACAGTGTTCGGGGTTAGATGTGTGTCACGTAGCCCCATGAAATATCTGAAACATGTTTTAAAACTTCATGTACAATATTTGCTAAAATACAGTTATACTCGGTATATTCATCCTTTGTTGGCGAGAACGCGATCTCCCAAATATAATAAAGCTCAAAGCAAAAGAAAGGCGAATCCCCGAGAGGCGAATACGTCAAAACATGGAAAGAACAGGCAATTTGTCTTCAAAAGTTGCAAGCTGTGGTTATAACCTTGTGGTTTCTTAATTTTCTCGAAGAATACCTCATAGTAAAACGGACTTTAACGACCTCAATTTCCTTGCGTTGTACTGGAAATGTGCATGCGTAGGTCCGATTTTTTTCAAGATGCATTCACAAAATGTGTTCATATAAGGAAGTTCCTGGATATATAAGGTCCGGAGCTCCACTGTGGATACAAAAACAACATATCTTTGGACAGTGATTTGCCCAAAAAAATTAACGCTTGCCCACAATGTGTTTGAAGGCACTGAACTTGTCGCACTCGAGCTGATATTTTAAAACCCTCGCTCGATCGGACACTCGTAGTTTCGCAGATAACTAAAATATAAACAAAATCCTCAATGTAGAAGTTATTGCGTTGATATGCGGGCAGAAAAAAGGTCAATCTTTATCTAGTAAAATCTTCCCAAAAATCGGTTTTAAAGCAACTACAGTTTATTTTTAAACTTGATCGTTTCGCGTACTGAGAGATAAACATAAATTACACTTTGTGTTGTCAAGTTGAAAATGCATAACATCTGTCAAAAACCTACACGTAAGTAGGATTTCCTTCAAACAAAGTTAAAATTACATTATTGCAAAAACTTCTTGCTGACAATGAAGAAATGAATTTTTTTTGTACGAAAACAACCTACCTAAAGATCTTAAAAGCAAAAGATCAGTTGCAGTGAGCTTCGCAGCTAAACCATGATTCACCATGTAGCTTCTCCACGCTTTAATAACTCAGTGAATAACTGATCCATGTGAGGGTCTTCATTCAAGCAAATTAAACTCAGCCAATCGTTACAAAATTAAGAAAACTGCACATAGGGGTAAATGTTTTGCTCGCTTCAGACAAATCCAGCTCCAGCAATTCAGTGTTACGGGCAGAGTCAATTGTTTTGAAGTCACTGCCGGCAGTTGTCCTCTACTTCACAGCGAGTGAAATGGAAAATTTGCGTACAGAAAGTTATTTCTTACAAAGAACAGAAACTTTCACAGTGCAGTGGAAAACAAAACTATGTAATTAACAGTGACGACAACTCTGACTACTTATAGTATTTGAGCAACAGAAAAATGATTCTTTTCTTCTAGAATAAGTTTACTGGCCTTCTACCGGTATTTCCGAGAAAGTTTTACGGCGCACAAAATGGTTCTTTGACTGAAGAGAAGGATAAAGCTGGTTCTACAAAGGGAATAAATCTGGGCATGTGAAAAAGTATTATTTTACTAATTTTAAAAAAAAGTGGGTTTTAATTCAGCCCGGCGAAAGAAGGAGAAATCAACTCACAAATAAATCGAATGAACAATCAAAAAAATACTCGCCTCTTTGGAAATGTTCAAAACTCTTTATTCCACCTCAGACTGAAGGAATGATCGGTTTTTCCTTTAACATTGGTTGTTCCGAGTCCAAAGTAATTTTCAAGTGACGAAAAACAAAAACCGCACAAAAGTAAAAAGTCTTTTCGAGGAGCAAACGTTCACACCTTGTGCATTTCATTCAGTCTTAGTCAGAACTCTCTCAGTGACAAACAAACAAACAGTCAACACAAGCTGTCAACACACAGAAAAGCCCGCCTTAAGCCTGCGATAAAGGATGCGCAGAAACTTGCGCAGAACGTTTTTCCGCCCTGAAATGCCGACCTTGTATTGCACTCAAGGAACTGATGTCCGGATGTCCTAATAAGGACCTAAAATACGGTGATTGGTCAGCTTCCATGTTTACGGGAAAGTTGGCTTAATACTGCCATCGCTTCGCGCTCGTTTTCAGTCCGAACTTCAACATGGCGAGGGTGCTACAGAACTTTTTGTCACTCATTTTCGTGGTAAGTGGGGAACGAAGAGTCGCTTCGGAATATAAAGCCAACCTCTAACTTGCTATAGCTGCACCGACAGAGATTATCCACCTGCACCGGCAGCGAGGGTTTATGTCGCGGAATTCTCGATCGAGATAGCGTCTTCGTCCAAGGTACTACAACTTTTGTTCGTTATTTTTTTACCGCCGCTTTTTGACTTGAGAGTGTAAGGAACCCTTTCAAACAAATCTATAAGTAGTTAGCATGTTCTAGAGCCAAACTGCTAGGTCTAAAGTGCTCTAGGATTTAATTAATGATCAGTCTTTTTGCTGTACTGTTCCTGACCTGTTGTAGCTTTCTAACAAGCAAAGCGCGCGTGTATCTCCTCGCTTCGACAAAACTCGCTCTGTACTCCCGGGCCGTGACGTGTTCAGTTGTGTTTATTAAACCCGGATTTTTGTCTCTTACTTTCATCAAAGTCTCTAGTAATCTAGCATTTTGGAATGAAGCCTCTAGCCACTCAAACTGACAGCAAAATCGATGAAAATGTTTCACAAATTTATTACAAGAGCCAGATCAGAGTGGTAGAAAATTATGGCGCAAAGATTGACACTCAGCTCGAAAAGACCTCAAATTGGACTATATCGAGGAAAATCATTTTTTTACTGACGTTTAGTTACCCTTTTAAAAACAGTAAAATTTTACAGAAATGGCGAAAAATTATGGACTTTCGTTATAACAGAACAATTCGAGGCGGGAAAATTTTATCGTCAACAATAACACAACAGCTTTTACCAAGACTTAAATTTTAGCACAACTCACAAAACAACTATAGCAAGGTCTCCTCAAAATTCAGTTTATTTCAGAGTTAATTAACGACTGAGGCGCTTTGGTAACAAACCAATGAACATTTATAGTTTTTCTGCCGCCCGTTAAGAGAATTTTGCAGAGAATCTGGGCTACTCGAATAACTCTTACGCTTCTCTAGTGCTCTCCACACTTCCCGCGTGCATCCATTGCTCAATATGCGCACGCTAGGCAAACTAGGGCTCGAAAAAAGTACCGTCCGGTGGGCAAGTGATCTAACTAGATCATTAACTAGGACGAGCAAGAAGTGGCCTAGGGTACTTGTCATGAATAGCACCCAAAGCATCAGAGAGCTTTAGATTTGAGGACGAGTACGAGATTTACTAAGTTTTTTTGCGTATTCTCGAAAAATGTTCAACCCGGAAAGCTTCCTTGTAGTATTTTTCACCTGAAAACTTAGTGTGGTTATTTTTCATTGGAGAAGGTTTAGCCCTTTCCCTGTCGCAAAATTATTAAACTTCTAAAATTTGATAACTTGTTCCCGCCAGTGCTAAAACTCGTAGTAGAATGACGACGGCTATCACGTTTTCCCGCCAAAATAACGTGAGCTCACGCAACATACTCTTATCGACGGTATCAACAGATTTTTCAAGCCAATAAAGACTCCACAACCTAAACATGGTTTTTCTGCCAGCAGAAATATATTTACTGAAATAGATTGTTTAGTATTCCATATGCTAATTACTTTATTTCGAATCGAATCTGACACACCTAAAACGTCCGTTAAACTTTTTGTGTAGGTCTTTTTTTTTTCTTTCGACTCTATTACCCGCTTTTATTAACGGAATCGCATGCAAGAAAGCACCTTGGCCAGTGAACCGCTTCATGGGTCAGTGAGGGCAAAAGGGGGAATGAGTTTGCGGAAGGACATAATTATGCGGAACGTAATATATGCAGAATGAGTTAAAGAAATAAATAAAACTGAATATTGCGCCCTTTTTTGGCGCTAATAAATTAACAGGCAGCCGCTTCTTTAATGTTGCGTGCTCGACTACGATGACAATCAAAAGCCAGGAAAGACTCCTTGATGTCTCATGGTCGATTAGCTTTATGTTCAGCCACAAAGATTCTACTTGCCTTTATTAGTCGGGCTGCTAGCAGCACCGATACTACATCACGAATGTCGGCAATTGAAGAAAAGATGATTTGGAAGGTCACACTCTCTTCTGCTTTAATTTTTTTCGGCAAAAGATATTTGCACGATTAACGTCACTTTTTTTATCTTATTTTCATTTGAACCGTTTGAGAAGTGTTTCTTTTTCAGACGATGGGTCGCGTGATTGTTCCTGACATAACATAATTATATTTAAATTATTATATTAATTATAATATTATTGTACTTACATTCTTAATTAATTTATATAAATTTGTATTTTTTAATTCTATTGAGCTGAAAAGCCCACTTAGGGAGCATCAATAAAGTGTATGTATGTATGTATAATATTCAGAGATCGAACGTGTCTTGTATTTTGTTTTCTTGGCTGCGTGGTGAATTTTCGGGCACGCGAAGCTATTAAACAGCTGGCTGAGAAGGGCGAGCTCGAATCCTGGCAATCCAGTTTGTGTGTTTTTTTCTTTATTTCTTTTCTTTTTCTTTTCCTTCCTACTTTTAGCATTTTTC
This sequence comes from Porites lobata, assembly GCA_942486035.1. Classification (NCBI taxonomy): domain Eukaryota; kingdom Metazoa; phylum Cnidaria; class Anthozoa; order Scleractinia; family Poritidae; genus Porites; species Porites lobata. The sequence goes on from CALNXK010000124.1 coordinate 961,159, forward strand.
TCCTTTACCTTTCGTTAAGTTAGTCTCGAATTTGATCTGATTCCTTCACCGACGTATTTAAAATCCCTAGAATTGTTGCTAGCCCGACTCCACGTTCAGCGAGTGTTTTTTACCCTCTATCGTTACCATAAAGAGCGACCCTTCATTTGAGTAGCACAGGTTGTATACCCCTAAAAACCCAAACAGATTTGTGGCACAGTACGTCTGCGCGTATTTGACGAGGCTTTCATCTGGGACTACGGACTCTGCCATTTCCTAACAGCCTCGATATCAGGGTCCTCTCTCTTCCTTTCTATTTTACCTCGTCCGCCGTTACGACGTTTTTCTATGTAATGAGGAGAGTAAAAAATCAATAGAAGATTGTTTAGACTTGACATGTTTTCGTACTTTCAATGCGCTTCACTGGAAAAGAGACGTGAGTAAAGAACCGTTTCAGTTTATTTTGGAAACGAGTTATGGATCATTTATCCAGTATTCGTGTATCAGCTGTGTTTCCATTTTAGCCTTGCTTTAATAGCAGTAATAAATAGACCAGCAAATCGATTGCTCGCTCAAATTGGCGCCAAAAATAGGGCGGCAGAGACGCGCGCGTGCTTTACTGTTGAATTTTTTTCCCGCCATTTTCTATAAATTAAATTCCGCATAATTATGTCGTTCCGCAAGCCATGCCACATGCCACTCCACAAATTCATTCCGCCTTTTACCCTCACCGTTCATGGGTTCAATCAGTCTCGAATCGAAAAGGCTTCGAAAGACTTCATTGGTGTAACCGACACCTTTTGGAGGCAGTCGAAAACAACGGAGAAAGAAAACATCACGATATGAAGCATTGTTGAGCGATTCTAAAATAATAGCTGATATGTCAGTGGCCTGAGCGTATGTCTGGTAAGTATCTTTGTGGCTTTGTGTGTTCAGTATGTGCGTTGCAGGGTGATGGGCCAAGAAGGTTGCAGTTACTATGAGTTGATGCTAGGAAACAAGGAAATTTTGGCATCGACTAAACATGATATTGCTTTAATAAGGTCAAACAAGGGAACTGAGACAGCCATCTTAGATATACGCAATTTTTCGTCTTTTATTACAGCTAACACAAACAGTATAAGGTACGTATTTCATGCATGCTTCAAGGTGAAGTATAAAAACTCATATTTATCAAATAATTGATATTTAGATATTGACTTTAGCTAGCACGTATGCAGCGTAATTGTGTTTGTTGAGAAGTTTGAACGAGAGCTGCTTTCTGTACCGCGTAAATTAATTCCCAAACATGCTTTTTTCTTTCTTGTACAAACAGACCTTTACATTTACGTTCCGGCAACTTAAGTGCAACCCCATTTGATAAATACTTGCTGTCTTAAAAGTAACAAAAACGTAATTTATGTACCCATTGGCTAAGTAAAGATGCGTAACATTCTTTTGTTTGAATAAACTTGGAAGTAGCCAGTTGACGAAATAATTAGAGATTGTTTCATTGAGTGGAATAACGTGAGAAAAGTAGAAATCAGCATTTCGGCAATTTGACAATTTTGTTAGGGTATCAATCTCAACGTTGAATGATGCACAATTTTATTGCAGATGTTAGAAAAGGAGGTGATTTGTTTTAATCGTTTGAGCAAATTAATCTCGTAAACAATATGCGTCATATCACTTACAAATAGTAAGAGGGGCAAAGTTCTCACGTGCAAATTGTGTGCATGAGTTATTTTTATAATACTGTTTACTAGATTACTGTGTGATAACTCGAATTCCCTCACGTACAAACCACGAAAGGGGGCAAAGTCCAACACTTTCACGTGCCTGCTGTGTGACCGTACATCCCATGCAGACTGGTTCAAAGTAGTAACAGTAATTTGAACGTATGAAGACCTGTTTAGTTTTTTAATCAATGCCTTAAGTAAAGGCTCTTGTCTTTTAAGAAGCAATAGCTTTTAAAACTTGAAGAATTAAGTCATCAGAGTTGGACTGTTTCATCGAGTACAGTCGCACGTGAAAGCCTTGTGAATTATGATGATGCAACCATCTACCACAGTGATAAAAATTGTGATATTTCTTAAATATTCGGTATTCGATGAGCCACACTTCTTAAGAAACTCCGAAGAAACCTTTGAAGCAACGTTTGGTGAGTTGATTTTTATTGTACTTTAACAATTTGTTAAACTTGCACCAGATGTCTGAGATAAAGACAGCGTAAAGTGAGCATATAGCATGAGGATCGACTCAGCTGAGCGTTTCACGTTTTCATTCATGTACTGCAAGACTCAATTTCGCACAAAACACCATTCTATATTTAGGATGAAAAGGGTAGATTTTCACGATTTTTCATTCATGTACTTAAAGACTCAATTTGCAAACATTTCTGTTTAAAACACCATTCTATACCGTTTCGGATGAAAAGGGTGTACGAATTTCAAGGGTGTTTTTCTTGGTACGTTGGTTCCAAACAGAATGGCAGAACATCCGCGCCACATCGGACTGACCATGCAGGATGTCTACGATATCACCCAAAAGAAAATAGATTTGTTAAGAGACTTGAGGGGCTACACTGTTGTCGAGCAGTGACAGTGTGACTAAGCAGTACGAAAAGTAGAGGATAAAACTGTTGCTGCCTTTTGCAGTGGATTGAAATTCACAGAGCCTTTGAATCCACATGCGACAGACCATCAAAGGATTTATCCCACTAAGTTTCTGAGTAGCATTGGACGGCGGTATAGTGCGTTTTTCCCATTTTTAATGTTCTCATTTTCTCTTTTCCATGTTTTCATTCCTTTTTATTTTATAAGACGTAACACAACAACTCCACGGAAAATGTCAGCATCGGAAGTTAGTCCCGGTGGACGAACGCCCATTTCTTTTTTAAACATATTTAAGGCTGTCCAGGGCTATTTTGATCTAATAGTTTTAAGTCAATTAGAAAACAGGATTGCGGACATGTTACCAGTGAAATGGAGTCTAGAGGAGGGGATTGGTTGACTGCCCAGGTGCTTAAAATAACTTAAAGTGAAAACAAAAACCCTTCTTTGCTACTGGTTGAAAATTTGACAGTATCCTGCCAATCTTTCGAGAGTGCCCAATCACAACATTCTTTATACGAATTGACCAATAACTAGTTGCCATGTAAAAAGGGCGGAGCATACTCAGATGTTATTAGTAGCTGTCTGGTGACAAATCCTTCAGTTTCAGCAAGATGGAGGAATGTGATGTTGGCTTATGCCAGAGAAAAAATCGAAGCTACAAGCATCATTCAGGCGCTCAGAAGCATGATGAAGAGAATGTTTACCGCCAGGAGACAAATGTCCTGGAACATATTTCAGAAAACCATATGAAAGGCAGCCATCTATCTAGAAAAAGTTATTTTATTTCAGATGACGTGAGTTATGTTTTTGAAACATTTGTTCAAGATACAATGAACAGACCGGATAAGTCGTTTCAACATAGAAAGCACAGAAAACGCGGAGTCAGACAAAAGACCTTTTCGGTACAAGTTGGAATTCATGGACGTTTGAAAGTTCCGTGTCATACAGTGACTGTCATATATGACATCAAAAACAATGACATAATAACAGCATTCCCAACCATTTAAACAAAGAATGCCAAAGGATTTTACGGGAGTGGAGAGACGTAGCTGCAATAATGAAGATGTTGTTTATAACGATAGTTTAATATGCGCAGTATTAAAGAGCGTTCGAATTGTTATTCAACGTTTTAATTATTTTTGTGATCGACCACTTCCAAGAGGTCGGCAGTATACGGTCAAATTTTTATCTCCTAGAGAGTCAACCAATCCTCTCTTTTATACTACATCCAACCGGTTAGGTGTTCCCAGTTCAGGTGCTCAGAAGCATGAAGAAAAAAAAAAGTTACTTTATTTCCGATGACATGAGTTGTGTATTTAAGAAATTTGTTCAAGATACAATGAACAGACCGGATAAGTCATTTCAACATAGAAGGCAGAGAAAACGCGGAGTCATGCAGACAGAAGACCTTTTTGGCACAAGTTGGAATTCATGGACGTTGGTAACTTCCGTGTCATACAGTGAGTGTCATATATGACCTCAAAAACAATGAAGTAATTACAGCATTCCCAACCATTTAAACAAAGAATGCCAAAAGATTTTACGGGAGTGGAGAGACGTAGCTGCAATAATGAAGATGTTGTTTAAAATGATAGTTTAATATACGCAGTTATTAAAGAGCGTTCGAATTGTTATTCAACGTTTTAATTATTTTTGTGATAGACACTTCCAAGAGGTCGGCAGTATCTCCTAAAGAGTCAACCAATCCTCTCTTTTATACTCCATCCAACCGGTTAGGTGTCCTTAATCCTGTTTTCTAATTGGCTGATCAACTAATCGATCAAAAAGCCCTGGACAGTTTTCAAAATGTTTAAAGAGAAGGGACGTTCATCCACCAGGGATTCAATTCCGATGCTGCCATTTCCCGTAATGTGTTACCTCTAGCGTAAGACCTGATAAAAAGGGAAAAATGCACCATACTGCCGTCCTATACTACTCACATGCAAGAGATCACCGTGGCCAGTAAACCGTTGCTTAGGTTGCGTATCGAACGCAATCAGTCTCGATTGGTGGCTTCAGTGGTATAACCGACAGCTTTTGGATGCTGTCGAAAACATAACGGAGAAACAAAGAGAGCATCACTATATGAGGCATTCAGGGAATAAGGGAGAGTACAAGATCCCCGATAGCAGCTACACCGTCGACGGATAAGACCCGATGAAGAACACGGTGTGCGAATTTCAAGGGTGTGTTTCGTATGGCTGCCCTCGTTGTTTTCCAACCAGAATGGCAGAACATCCGCGCCACCTTGGACTAACCATGCAGGACGTGTACGACAACACCCAAAAGAAGATAGCTTTGTGAAGAGACGTGAGGGGCTACAATGTTATCGCGCAGTGGCAATGTCATGAGTAAGACGGAAAGCAGAAGACAAAGCTGTTGCTACCTTTTGCAATGGATTGTAATTCACAGAACCCTTGAATCCCAAAGAAGCCTTTTTCGGAGGGAGGACAACGCCGTGAAGTTAATCAAAGAGGCCGAACTGAAAGATGGTGAAGAAATTAGGTGCATGGACGTCACTTCCCTTTATCATTTTGCGTATGAGTACAAACGTCTATCCTGCCAGTCTACCCGAATTTTACTCGAAGTTAAATTTTCCAGCCTCCCCTAATACTTTGGATTTGTGAAATGCATCATCTTACCACCCAGATACTTGTATCATCCGACCGTTTCCGTTTCGACATGACGAAAAGCTTCCCTTTCTCCTATGCATGACCTGTGCAAAAAATAATAAAAGCGATGATGAAAGGGAGTTGGTGGGTACCTGGTGCGAGCCAGAAGTTGAAAAAGCCGTCGAGATGGTCTATCGCATTAGCCATGCCTACGAAGTGTGGAACCTCCCGCAAACATCAACCACCTTATTCGCGAGTACAACGATAATACATGCGCCTACGCGTCAAGCAGGAAGCAGATGGGTGGCCCAAAAACGCTGGAGAGGACGAAGAGAAACGATGCCAGTACATCCAAGATTATTTAAAACGAGAAGACATCCCGCTCCGTCCAGAGCGCATTGAAAAAAATTCCGGGATTACGCCCCCTCGCCAACCTTATGTTAAATTAATTCTGGGAAAAATTTTAACAGCAAACCAAGTACACGAGTTTGTCGACCCTCCTTAACGATGGGAGAAGAGATGTTCGTCACGTGACCTAAATATTTTCGTGGTGTGCTTCACCACCTGCAGGGCTCGACTTAATCTCTACGAGTCCCTTAAGCGGTTGGGCAATGTAATGCTGCATTTCAACACGGGCTCCATCATTTATAAATGATATCCTGGTAAACCACGGATCAAAACGAGGTGTTATCTTGCTGAGATGAAAGATGAGCTTAACGGCGATGTCATTGTTGAGTTCGTGGTGGCAGGTCACATGGCTATGTTATCGGAGATAACAAGGAGTGCAAGGTTAGATGGTTTAGCCTCACCAGGGAAGGACAGTCTCAACTGAATAACGAAGTCATGAAAAGAAATGTCCTAGATGAGACGAAACGTCCGCAAGAAGAACCCAGAAAAATCCCAGTGGTGAAAAGCAGTCACATTCATCGAGATGTCTCCACTTATGATTTTATACACGCCTTCAATTTAAGAGATACGAAGCGATCTTTAGCAAATGTGTCCTCGATCCCTGCACTTTTAAATCATATTCCTCTGGCGATGGGGAATGGAAGGAAAACGATGAACAAACTTGACCTCTGACGACATTTTCAAGTTTAACGCTTACATTTTTGTACAGCCTGGCGTTTTTTCATGGCCCTGCCGGTGGTCTTACTTTTTTTTCTTTAAACGTAAAAGTTATAAGAGAAAAGGGCGACCGTCCAATCAGGATGCATCACACGTCCCGCGTGTAAAAAGGAATTTTTCATAAAAATCTTTTTGTTTTTGACAGATAAAATGGTTGAGGTGCGTTTTTTTGGAAGAAAAATAGACAAATGATGAAGTTGGACAGCTTATTCAGGGCAAATAGTAGTAAGGGAAGTCTGTTTAGGGAGGGCTTTTCTGATCGATTAGAGTCGGTTGGAAACATAGGCACGTTTAACGTGCACGAGCAGCTGTCTTGAATGCTTCGGTGTGAACGTACGTAGAATCTACCCATTTCATCCTAAATATAGACTTTTTTGTACGAAATTGGTATTGCTGTAAATAAAGGAAAACGCTTAGCTGAGTCGATCCTCATGCTATATATTCACTTTTCTCTGTCTTTCCTTCAGATATCTCCCAAAATTGGGTAACCTGTTAATTTTCAGTCTTATATCTCAAAAGTAGCGATTGCAACGGCCGCCGAAAATTAGAGGGATTTGTATGAGAAAAACAACTCTTGCCACCAGTCACGCTTGAGTGGTTTTCCATACAAATCCTTGTAAATTCTGAATTTTGAACTGTCGTTAAATCTTTCCCTTACACATTTAAGAGCTCAAATTGCCTGTTATGAATTAAACGGAGATTTTAGCCCCGTAATGCTTAAGGAAAAAGTTGCGCTCGTGATCAACTAAAGCAAAGAGCCTATTGCCGAAATACTGATTTCTAATCATCTCATGTTATTTTACTCAATGAAACAATTTCCTTGATATTTTTTCAACGGGCGACTTCCAAGTTTATTCGCTAACGCTATTGTTTCAACAAAAGTTACGCATCTTTATTTAGCCACTGGTTAGACTAAGTACGTTTTAATCACTTTTATGACTGTTAAGCAGCAAGCATGTGCACATAATTTGCCAGAACCTTAAAGTTCCGTTGAACTTTGTACGCGAGAGAATAAAGCATGTTTACGGAACTATTTTACTCGGTATACCGGTAAAAAAGAATCACAGACTGAGCTCTATTTTAAACTTCAAAAAACACAATTACACCGCATACTTCCGAGGTAACGCCAAATATCAATTATTTACCTGTCATTTCCAGACCTTTGGAAATATATGTTTTTTACACTTTAAGCAGGTGAAACATACTCATGAGTTGTGAAATACATACGTTGTACAGTTTGCGATAGCCTAATTAGGACATAAAGGTCTTGAACCGGCAGCCACGCTGACTGAAATATGAACCGTTAAGCAGCTGCGTCACTGTACTCAGTGTTTGAATCATGAAGATATTTATGCTTTTAGACACCTTTAGCCGTAACAAAAGACGAAAAAATTTTGAAGAACCAATATGGCGGTCGCAAAGTGTCCTTGTTTGACCTTTAGCAATGTCATGTTTAGATGCCAAAATCTCATTGGTTCCTAGCATCAACTCATAGCACAGTCGAACTCGAACCTCGCGCTAACTCGAACCAAAATCGATTTCTCCTGGATTTCCGTCATACATTCACTGTAATTTTACCCTCGATAACTCGAACTCTCGCTAACTCGAACTAATTTTCGTTTCCCCTCAGGTCATTTTCTATATAATTTTACCCCCGATAACTCGAACCATGTTTTTAGCCTTTAAAAAGCCGGGAAAACAGCCGTCTACGGGCGTCCGAAACATTGAATTTTGCATTTCCTATCGACGTGTTGTAAGAGTATAGTTTACTAGTAGAGGCTGATGTTGATTGTCACAGGCTACCGTGAAGCAGCTTTTCTTCTCAAAACACTAACAGTTAAACGCATGGTCTATTTAGGCTATGTTTAGTTACGTTACGTTCTGATTTATAATCTAGAAGTATCTTTTACTCTCGGATATTTTCTTCGAACTCCTGATAACTCGAATCTTTTTTCGATTTCCCTTGAAGGTTCGAGTTATCGGGAGTCGACTGTACCTTCAAACTTATTGGTCCCTGCAACACAGATCCGAACACACAAAGCCACCAAGATACATACACTCAGACCACTGACAAATGAGCTACATAAGTTTTGAAAATAGCTCCAGAAAAGGGTTGGGGACTCGTTACACATACCGATTAGTGATGTAATTGGAGTTCTTGGACTTCAGAAAGTTCCGTGTCATACAGTGGCTGTCACAGATTACCGCATAAAGTATAAAGTTATTACAGCACTTCCAACCACCTGATAAAACAATGCCAAAGAGTGGAGAGACGTAGCTATAACAATGACGATGTTTTTTATAATAATAGTTTAATATTCGTAGTTATTAAAGAGCGTTCGAATTGTTATTCAACGTTTCAATTAATTTTGTGAGACACCAATCTCGAAAGGTCGGCAGGATACTGTCAAATTTTCCTCCCCTAAGGTTTTAACCGATCCCTGTTCCCCTTTCTGCATCCAACTTGCAATGTGTCCCCAGTCCTGTTTTCTAAAGCGGAAGGCGTCCCTCCCCGCCGATACTGAAAAATGAAAGATGGGGAAAGCGCACTATATCGCCGTCCTATACTACTCATACAATCTATTTCAGGTATTTACGAAGAATTATTTGGTGAATATATATTTTTCGTAACGAGTAGGTGCTGGTAATTGCCGCAGCTATTTAGAGGACAGTAGATGGTGTTCTCCTTACCACCGGCATGCTTTAGACTATTAAAGCATGCGCTCTGTTTTAACCATAACAAGACGCTATGGAGCGTACACTTCGGCGTCGTGGTTGTGGAACTGATTAATTGTAAACGCGGAGGAATAGTAAAAAATGAAAGAGTAAGGTGTTAATTTGTGAAATTATGGGATATGTCAGGATATTCTGAAAAGAGCAACATCGAAGAGGCCTACTTGCCAAAAACTAACATTTCGGGGCAAATTATGTCTGAGATATTAGACCAGTTATGCTCTGATGACTCCATACAAATTCAGTCCGGAATATCACATCATGGAGCTATTGTTCTCGAAGAAAATGGCGGATACATTACCTAAACGACCACAGTCACCGTTTTGAGGCTCTCAGGCATACTTTTAAGACTTTTCATGAGGCATACACAATTCATGAGGCATACACAATTTTTTTAAATGGACAGCAGTATCGAAAGCCATATTGGAAGTGTGTCGTGAAATATTCGGCACATTTTGTGGCTTACTTCTTTTAAACGACGCGATGTAGGCGAGATTTTGGTCGGTTTTCAAGGTAGGTGAACAAGTATCTATTATTTTTCCAATTCACAGATTTTTTACGAAGTTCTTGATATTTTTCCTCGATTGTCATATCGATTAACTTTTATTATGTTGAATGTGGGGATGGTAGACAACCTAGAATTTTGGTAGACAAGTTTTGAATTCCAAGGTCCAAAACACGTACGTGTTCCACTCCCGGGTTTTACGCAGACATGGCAGAGCCGTGTTATTTTTTTTCGCATTAATACGAGCCTTTGCCTTTTTTCTTCTCAAGGCCAAAACAAGTTATTAGTCTTATGGATATTCACGTCCAACATCTCGCCTCACTTTGCTGAATTTGCGGGGATAAAATTAAAGATCATAAGCGCAAGGTAGAAACTAACCGCTTTGCTTTTGAAATTCACCAAATCTGGAAAGATTTGTTATTGTTGGATTCTCCAAAAGTTCATCCACAGTTAAAAAAAATCAAAGAAAGAAGACAAATTCCAACTGTAAATGATGTACTTTCGCTACTCATGGAACATGCACTCATTATGTGAGATAAAATTAAAACATTGCAGGTACGACAGCAAGCAAAGAAAGCACCAGATGCGTGAAGTCAACATGAAACAACAAAAAAACAAAGAAGAAAAATTAATAAATTTGAACTACTTTTTATTCTTGTTAGAAGTACGTAGTACCATTCCTGTTTTGTACGATCTCCACAAATTCTCACACACTCTCTACGGCTATTTTTACTCGGGACCAGTTTGCTTCTATCAAAAATCTTGCAAGCCATGCCAGTGAAGCCACGACCTCTGCGATCAGTCCGGAATCAATTCGAACACTCCAATGATTCCTTGCAACGAATAATACTCTTATTCTCTTACGTCAAAAGTTTTCTTTAAAATGATGTGAACGTAGACTAGTACGTAAGCTTATCTTCTTCGCTGTCCGATTCCGTCCGCTGTTATGAACTTAGGCACGTTAAACGTGCATGAGCTATTTTGAATGCTTCAGTGTAACCTTACCAAGAATGATGAATCTACCTTTTTCGTCCTAAATATAGACTGGGTCTTTGTGCAAAATTGGGTATTGCCGTACATAAATGAAAACGCGAAACGCTCAGCTGTGTCGGTGCTCATGCTATACATTCACTTTCCTCTGTCTTTCCCTGTTACATTTGGTGCAAGTTCAGCAAATTATTGAAGTAAAATAAATATCTACTCACCAAACGTTGATTAGAAGGAAAACTCTAAGGTTTCCTCGGAGTTTCTTAAGCCAAAATGTGACTCATCGAATTCGAGTAGTTAAGAAATACCAGGATTCTTATCATTGTGGTAGATGGTTGCATCATCACAATTCACGAGGTTTTCACGTGCGATTCTACTCAGTGAAACAGTCCTTAACTCCAACAACTTATTTCTTCATGTTTTAAAAGCTATTGCTTCTTAAAAGAAAAGAGCCTTTTTTAAGGCATTGGTTACAAAACGAAGCAGGTCTTCGTACGTTCAAGTTACTATCATTATTGTAAAAAGCCAATCTGCATGAGACGTACAGTCACACAACTGGCACGTGAAATTGTTGGACTTTGCCCCCTTCGTGGTTCGTACGTGAGGGAATTCGAGTTATCACACGTTAATCTAGTAAACAGAATTATAAAAATAACTCATGCACACAATTTGCACGTGAAGATGTTGGCCTTTGGCCCTTTTACAATTCGTACGTAAAAAAAACGCAAATTGTTTACTACAAAATTTTCTCAACGATTTTAAGAAATCACCTCGGCTTCATTACAACATCTGCAATTAAATTATGTTTCATGCAACGTCAAGGTTGATAGCCTAACATTTATTAACTTTGTAAGCGAGAGAATAATATTTTCAAAGCTTGTTTACAGGATTAACAATACTCGGTGCATCTTTAACAAAAATAAGCTGCCTTTCAAACTTGTAAAACCACATTTTATATGCCGCATACTTTCAAATTAAAGTCCATATCTAAATATCAATTATTGCTTCACTGGAAGAGCTTTGAAAATATGATCTTTTATACTCTACCTTGAAGCAGGTGAAACACAACTCATAAATACGTGCGTCAGTACCGTTCGCGATAGCTGAATTCGGTCAGAAATGTCTTGAAATAGCATCCACACTAAAATATGAACCCTTAAACAGCTGCATCACTGTACACAGCGTTTGAATCATGAAGATGTTTAATATAATGTTTTCAAACACCTGTAGCCGTAATATACGACGTAAAAATTGTCAAGAATCAAGATGGCGGTCTCAAAGTGCCCTTGTTCGACCTTTAGAGCTCTTTAGCAATGTCATGTTTAAGTAGATGCCAAGATCTCATTGGTTCCTAAGCATCAACTGATAGTACCTTCAACCTTATTGGCTCTTGCAACAAACATCCGAACATACAAAGTTACAAAGATACAAAGCCACAAAGATACATACGCTCACACCACTGACATATGAGCTATTTTTTCAAAATAGCTCAAAAAGTCAGCAAAACAAACAGTGAAAAAAGAATTCTCTATTATTCTTACACCAGGCTTCAAAAACAGCATAGCAGTCTCATGTACTGATTTAAGATATGTAAGGCATGGGTAAGGAGTCAATTACGTTGAGCATGGAATTGGCTAGAGTTCGAATGTTTTGAGGATAATTATTCACTGACTATCAGCACGCGGGGATGTCGGATTAACACAAGGAAGTTTAATACCAAAGGAACATAGTCTTTACAGAGCTTTAAAACAGCATCCGCCAACACAAACTTGACTTGAACTTAAGTAGAACTAAACAGCCTCTGCCAATAATAACAAACTCTCACTTGAACTTCAGATATCTTACGGCTTCCGCCAACTTGTAGAAACAGAACGTGAAAATCGACCTTCGTCACACTTGACTAACACAGCACTCAGAACTCGCTTGGAACGTGTATACCGTTTGACATAAGGTTCTAGAAAATACTAAACAGGCGAACAGTAGTAGCTTTTCGACATATTATATGATTTCAGTAAAGATGCAAATCTGCTGACTCATGCTGAAATGTAAACATGCCCTAATTAATTATTCATGAATAATCCAAAAACGTAGAGAACGTTCGAGAAAGTCACGCAACGCATGAAAGCAATTTTACTACGTAACACGTGACAAAGACAAAACGTCTTTGTGCAGCATTTTGTAACTTTAAATTCATCATAAAACAGTTCGAAAGGAGCGCTCACTCGTGAAATGTTTTCCAACACTCGAAGAGAAATTTCGTGTGTTTGCGCGGCAATGTCCTCGAGTAAATTAAAGACTAAACTCGAAGTGCATGATCTCAAGATATCACGAAGTAGTCCGGTCTCATTTCATGAAATAGCCGAAACAAGCCGAAAAGTCACGAACTTAAGCTATTTTTCGTATCTCGAACTACCTTGGGTCGCAGTAGCGCAATCGGCTAAGCCCTTAACTTAGAGTCTCCTCTGATCTGACGGGTCACACAGGTGAGTCGGTTCAAACCACGGGAAAGCCAAAATAAAAATTCTTTCTTCCTCGAATAAGTTAAAGAATAAATCAAGGAAATCGAAGTGATCTCGAACTAATTCGACTCTCACTTCGTCAAATAGCCGAATAAAACCCGAAAACCTACAGACTTTGCGTGCCCAATCTTGTCCCCAAAACGTCAACTTTAATACGTTCCTGAGCGTCGCAAATCCTTTACTTCGCGCTCCGCCGAAGTAAAAATAGTCTTGCAGGAGGCACAAAGGAGGACAATTCTTTGTCGATAATCAACCTTGTCCCAGGGGAGGGTCGGGGAAAGGCCTGGAATCGGCTGGTCTGGCGTAAACATTCACTGAGAATGTAACTTATGGAACCCGCTGTTTTAGCGATGACAGGAGTGAGTAACGAGAAGCGGCCAGAGAAAATACTAACACTTAGAACCGTCTTTATTTTCGGTTGTGCCGTTCAAAAACTTGAGGTGCCTCTAATGGGGCAATCAAAAGTTACACTCATATTATGGAGGCCCTGCAGTGTTGCGTCTATAAAACGTAACAAAGCCAACTAGATCCAAAAAATTGCGTCAGATTTCAGACTCTAGACAAGTCGCTATCGACACAATTCACCTGTCTTGACCATGCGTGTGGAATTCCCGGGGGGTACTGCCATATATGGGCTATATAGGTATGTGCCGCTGTGAAGGGTATGGTTTTCAAGCAGTTTACTCTAGGATAGGGTATATAAATCAGAGCGTTTGGGTCTAGAATAGGGTATCATTTTTCAGGAAACTAGGGAAACAGCTACTCTAGGATAGGGGGATTTGGGGAGTTTACTCTAGTATAGGGTAGCAAAATTCAGCTGAACTAGCTCTGGTATAGTTTAAGGGTTCCAGGGTCCCAGCGGCACATCCCCACCCAGAAATTCCTAAAGTACCCCCCCCCCCGGGTGGAATTACGATCAGCTGGAAAGTGAGTTCGTCCCAAATCATTCACTCCAGGATCAGTGGAAATGAAATATATTGAACTTAATTTAGACAGAATTGTTCTGCGAAATGTTTTATGAAGAATAGTGTTCTTTTTAAACAAACCGGGCTTGAAACATACAAAGCTTCGCGCAGCGAATGCAGCAGGAAATAGCCAAGTCAGCCAAGAAAGAATTTGAAACATAGCATTGCTCTTTCAAGAATAATATAAGCCACTCTCTCGCAAACCTTTGACAATGCAGGTAGCCTTGTTTGCGAATAGATGTAATTTCGGCAGTTTTCCAGACCCCAGGGAATGTTAAAGATAAGAGAGAAGCATTGATGATTGACGTAATGAGGACTAGAGTTGGCACACCTTGTCAATCCCAGGAGCCCTATTAGAAGGCATTACGTTTATGATGTCCATGACTTGGTTGCTTACAATCAACATAATTTAAATGTAAATTGCTCACTAAAACATTTAGGAGTGAAAGCGTCTTCGTGAAGAATGAAGTTGTGCTCTTCAGCCAAAGATTCAGTTTTAGAATCAGTAGATTTTCCGACTGACAAAAAAAAGTTGTTAAACTCATCCGCCACTGTCTTGTCATCCTTGCTATATACTTTTGGGGTGACAGACTTTTTAGCGAGACAAAGACGAATTGCCTTCCAAATACAATTTGTATTTCATGGATTGTTTTGAATCTGATCCTTGACGAATTTGCTCTCCGCTGCTCTTTTACCTTTCTTACTTGGTGTTTAAGGCTTTTATAAGTAGACCAGTCGGCGGGATTATTAGTTCTGCGTGCTCTCTTGCGCCATCTTGATTCTTCACAATGTTTTCCTTTTTATTACAACTAAAGGTGTTTAGAAGCATAATATTTAAACATCTTAATTATTCAAATACTGAGTACAGTGATGCAGTTGTTTAAGGGTTCGTATTTTAGTGTGGGTGCTGCACCAAGACATTTCTAACCTAATTTGGCTAACGTGAATGATACAACACACGTATTTCATAATTTATGAGTTCTGTTTCACCTACTTCAAGGTAGAGTATAAAAGGTCATACATTTTTTCAAAGTTCTTCAATTGAAAGGTTAATAATTGATATTTAGATATTAGCTTTAATTCGGAAGTATGCAGTCTATAAATTGTGGTTTTAGAAGTTTGAACTTTAGGCAGCTTATTCAGTTTTGTTGAAACCTGTACCGAGTACGTTAATCCTGTAAACAAGCTTAATTCTCTCGCTTACAAAGTTCAACTTACCTTTTTCCCACGGGCAAACATGAATTAAGTGAACAACAAAATACATGCTTGCTGCTTAAAAGTCATTATAGTTATTGAAACGTATTTTATTTGCCGAAGGGGCTTTAGAAAATGCGTAACTTAAGTAGAAACAATAGCGTTAGGGAATAAAATTGGAAGAAGCTAGTCGACAAAATAATTAGATATTGTTTTATTGAGGGGAATAACATGAAATGAGTAGAAATATATTTCGTCAGTTTGATAATTTTCTTGGAAGTAAATAGATGTTAGGCTTTCAACCTTAACGTTGCAGGAAGCATAACCAAGAGAGGATAAAGGGAACAGAGAATGCACCCCCCATACACACCCTATTTCGTAGGTAATTCGTCTCGAGTTATTTTTAAGACCATAGGTCCCAAGGGGGATTAGACAACAGCCAATCACATAGCAGGAATGTGTTCCACGTGGATGACCCACGCTCAGAGCCACGAAAAAAATGGCGGAAGACGCGGAGAGCGATATTGCTATTTGTTTTGTCGACAAAAACGACTAAAGAGAGATTTCTGCTAAAGCTGTGTCAGCGAAACAGAAATTAAAAAGAAAATTTTGTATAGAGCTAACAAAATCAATTGGGTTGGGCGACCCATTTTTTTTAAGAGAAAAGCCCTGGGGACGAGGTTGCAGGAAATCCTCAACACACTGAATATTCTCTCAGGATCATTTATAATTTACAGTTTGTTTTTTCTGGTTTGACACTTATTCTTTTATTTGTCTTTTATTATTCAACAAAAATAACATTTGGCGTCCTACTTGCTTTATTATACAAACGACCGGGTTTCAATAGACCGGCGAAATTTCTCATTTTATTAAAGCACTGAGGTTACGACAACTTCGAGTTAAACTGATTTCACAGGTTGTCAAAGAGAACAAAGAGTCCAGCGATTCCCTTTTCCCAGGTGAGCGCCGATTCATTTTGCTTTAATATTCAGGAATGCTCTCGATCCCTTTTTACGTTTTCATTGCCTGTCGCCCGACATGTCTTGTACGGCGTTTAGTCATGCGAAACCTCCACGAAACATCCACGCAGCGCGCGATGTAGCCTTACCCCAATTCTAAAAATAACTCGAGACGAATTACCTATGGAATAGGGTGTGTATGGGGGATGCCTTCTCTGTCCCCTTTATCCTCTCTTGGCATAACTTAATAGTCCATTTTCGAGTTCGCGATGACCGCTGAATTAAAGCATTTTTTACAGCCTTAGCCTCAATCTGAAGTAATATATTCACAAATTCCAACGAGAAACAGACCTGTTTATTGCTCTGTCTATTGTGTATATTCAAATTTCAAACACTTACTTGCCAGAATTTCTGAATATTTTACATTACGTCGAGGCTAACCCTGTATGAATGTGTCGTTAATGTTTATATTCAGCGGTAATTTTTAATTCAAAACTGGACTATTGCACATGTTGTAAAGCCCAGGCGATTCCTTAAAATCATTTGAGCAAATTTTCTAGTAAACAATTTGTCTTCTTTTACGTACGAATTCAACAAGCTTCATTATTTTAAGAAACCATGGAGAAACCTTGAAACCTCCTAGGTTTCCCTCTGAGCAACGTTTGGTGTGAGTTGATATTCATAGTACTTTAACAATTTGTTTATTTTGCAACAGATGTCCGGAGGAAAGACAAAGAAAAGTGAATCTATATTATGAGGATTGACTCAGCTGTGCGCAGCGGTTCGCGTTTTTCATTAATGTACATCAATACCCAATTTCGCACAAAAAATTTTAATTTAGGATTAAAACAGTAGATTGTTGATACGGTTACACTGCGGCATTGAAAATAGTTCATGCACGTTAAACGTGCCTATGTTTTAACAAAGAAATTTAAAACTAAATGAGCAAAACTGGACTTAAGTGTGGAGCTGATATGAAACTTATTTGACACTATAAAATGGTGCCTGTAAGCAACAAACAAACTAAAGAAATGTACCAGTGCTGTTTGTCCACACCATCAAGCTCAATGGTAGCAATAACAGATAACATTTCAAGGCACAAAATACTCGAGTTCCACCCTAAGGCATAGCATTGTCCTTGAAAGACAATGTTCATAATTGTTCACACCTACAAGGTTAATGATCACAACAATAAATAACATTCCTATCAAGGAAGACAAAATACTTGAGTTCCACCTTAGGGCATACCGTTGTTCTAGAAAGTTTATGTTCATACTCATTCAACCATTTCGGTTTGCTTATCTGTCTCTCTGAAACTCTCCTTCTGGGAGCCAAAGGAGTTGACACTGGAAGTCCTACAGGGGATGTTGTCTCAGAGGGGACTTTCTCTGGAGAAGTACTTAGAGAAGCATGGTTCACTCGGTAAGCCACTTTATCCTCTGCAGGTGTTGGTGACAACACGACTTGGTCTGCTTGGGTAGGCTCAGCCTCCATGGACTGGAGAATTTAGCCATCTTCAATCGTGACTTTGAATGAGCGTGGTGCTGCGTACTTCTCTACAACAATGGCGGGGCTCCACGTGCACTCTCGCTGAACGGTCACATGGACACCAATTTGAAGGGAAGGTAGGGCCTTGGTGCCCCGATCACGGTATCTCTTTTGTCTTTGTTGTCTGGCTAGTAAAGACCTGTATACACCCTGGGCAACCTTTGGAGATAACAGACTTGTCGCTGTTGGCGGCCTGTCGTTTAACATTCGGCTCATCAGTAACTGTGCTGTAGAGTACTCAAGATCTGATATTGGTGTATTTCTGTATGCTAAGAGGGCCAACGGCATATCTCGTCCTTCGTCCGCTACTTTCCTCATAAACTGCTTTATAGTTGTAACTGATCTCTCACTTTGCCCATTAGATAGGGCATGGTGAGGACTTGACGTCTTACCTTTGAAGCCCCGCTATTCGGCAAACTTGGCAAACTCATTGCTCCCAAATGGTATGTTGTCTGCAATGACAGGGTCAGCTATACCAAGTCTTGCAAAGCAGGTCTTGAGGTGTGAGATCACGCAGCATGCAGTTTTCGTCGATAACCAGGAGACTTCTGGTTATTTGGAAAAGTAATCTATAACTAGAAGATAATCCCGTCCCTGAATGTGAAGATGTCCGTCCCTAGTTTCGACCATGGACGTTCTTGGATAACATGAGGGATAAGTGGCTCGCAGGAATTGGCAAGCTTGTTTGTATTTGGCACATATGGAGAAACTTGATATTGGTTCCTCGATGTCTCGCCCCATTCCAGGCCAGTACATGATGGGGCGTGCACTTGCTTTACATTTCGCTATGCCCAATTGGCGTTCATGTAGTTTGGTCAACAATTCGTGACGCGTACTAGGCGGTATGACTAGGGTTTCACCTCTAAATACCAGGCCTTCTATAATGT
Source organism: Porites lobata (assembly GCA_942486035.1). Taxonomy (NCBI): domain Eukaryota; kingdom Metazoa; phylum Cnidaria; class Anthozoa; order Scleractinia; family Poritidae; genus Porites; species Porites lobata. The sequence goes on from CALNXK010000124.1 coordinate 979,766, forward strand.
GTAGTTCGTCACGTAGTGGCCAGTATTTTCTTGTACAGATGGGGTGTCTCTCTTGTATGCTGGCCATCCCTTAATGAGGTTTTTCACCATCTGTAGGGAATCGCCTGCAGCTGTTGCTTGTTTCAGAAGGTTCATTTTGTCATTGGAAATTAGAAGGGAGGAAACCAGACTGTCTATTTTCAGCTCTATTTCCTCAATTCGGTTGTCTTCAGCTGGAAGTGAGGATAGCGGGTGTGCCCGGAATAGTATATCAGCAATGCACGCCTTGGTGCCTGTTTGGGACAAAGTGCAGGTGTGACTTTGTACCTCAGCAACCGAGGCAGCATGAGCTGAATTCTTGGAAAGCATTCTGCAGTGGCTTGCGGATTATGGTTTCCAGTGGTTTGTGATCATTCTCTACTTCAACGTCTCTTTGATAGGGGTAATGCTGAAATTGTTCGGCAGCAAATGGAAACTAGTAACTACTTTTCGATCTGCTCAGTTTGAGGTAATGCTCGTGAGGAATAGGCTAACTGGCCACTGTCCTGGAGGAGGCAGGCACCTACCCCAGTAGATGGGGCATCCGGTTGTATATATGGTCACCTTTTTAGTGGGATCGTAGAAACGAAGGACTAGCTCACTGATGAGAATTTTTTGATCTTATTAAGGGCCTGCTCATGTTCTGGTAACCACTGGAAATCCTAATCTTTCTTATAAGTAGTGTTGCCTGATAGGGAACATGGTTGTGAACATGTCAGGGATGAAATCCTTAAGGGATGCCACCGTGCCCATCAGTCTGCGAACATCTTCTTTACTTCCTGGTTGTGGCAGTTCCACCATGGCATTGACTTTAGCGGGATAGGGACGGATTCCATCTTCACCTATGATGTTCCCAAAATAGACAACTCGTTTGAGCTAAAACTGGATCTTTTTGGGATGGAACTACACATTTTGTTCTCTTGCCCTTTGCATCACATTTCTCAACAGGCGATCGTGCTCCTCCTCAGTAGCCTCAGCGATGATCCTGTCGTCTGCGATGACTTCTACTCCTTGCATGTCTCCAAACACTTTATATTTTCCCTTCTACAGCAACTCAGACGCAGAGCAGATTTCAAATGGCATACGTAAGTAGCGGTATCGGCCAAAAGGGGTATTGAAGGTAAGTACGAGCTTTCTTCGCTCAAGGGCACTTGCCAGTAAGAGTCCTTTCGGTCCAGGATTGTGAAATATTTCTTCTTTCCTAGGCGTGAAACAACATCTTCAAATGTAGGGATCTGGAAATGTTCCCGTCTAATAACACTGTTCAATTCCTTCGGACCAAACACGAACGGAAGCTTCCATCCTTCTTTTCAACAATTACTAAGCTGTTGACCCAGTCCATAGGTTTGTCAGTCTTAGTAATGATCCTGCCATGTTCCATTTGGTCCAGTTCCTCTTTCAGACGGTCTTGCAACCCCTGTGGGACTCGACGTGGAGGTTGTATGAAAGGTTCATTGCCTTCTTCAATGGTGTTGTGGTACCGATGAAACTTGCCCATGTCTGTGACCACGTCATGAAATTCTTCCAAAAAGTCTTCCTTTGTGAGGTGATAGGAGGTACTAGTAACTGCATCTACAGCAGGATTTTCTTGTTTCGGTTGCTCTGGAGGGCAATCCGTTGTTCAATCAAACCCAGGTTCTCACAGGCTTGCAGTCCTAAGATGGGAGGTGCCATTGTCATCGCAACATAGAAGTCGATCGTGTCGTCATGTTGGTTGGCTTTGCAAGTTAGGGTGACTTTGCCTTTATGGTTGATTATGTGGACACCATATACTTTCAAACAAACATTGGATGAACGCAGGGCGGGAGAATTACGCAACTTTCTGAGGCTCTTGCAAGATATCCCGTTTGTTGAGGCACCAGTATCCAGCATCATCCGTAGTTTTTTGCCATTACCATTCACAACTGAAAACCATACAGAACTGTCTTTGTTGGTGATGTTTTCAACATACAGGCAATCCACAAAACATTCAGCCTCACTACTGCCTTGATCAACGATTTCATGCTGAAGTGGTTTAGACCTCCACACTTTAAACAGGACTTTTCCCAACCTGGGCACTAGTTTCGCGCATGCGTGGTACCGCATCTTCGGCAACTTTTTCTTCTACTGCGGTTTCGTGCTCCACGACCCCGAGATCGAGGTAGCTTGCCACCTGTTGAAGCCTGGTTTGTGTTTGGCCGATTCGTGTTGAGCGCGTGTACTTGTTGCTCTTCCTTCTTCGCAGCGCCTTTCATGCTTACGAACTCCTTATATGCCGGCTCCGAGGATCGAGACATAACTACGACCTTCTGTAGGTCTAGCTTCGGTTCGCGTAACAGCCGCTCTTTTAGCGCGGGATTTTCAGGGGAGAACACTTTTCTGTCTCTGATCATGTTATCTAGTTCAGCAAATTCGCAAGACAGAGAAACTCAGATAGGAATTCGTCGAATGTTTGGCCCGAGGTCTTCGAGTGATCCCAGAACAGATAGTTGGAGAATACAATTCGTTTCTGACCCTCTAACTCGGTGTCCAACTTTGTCTTCACGTGGTTATATTTTGCCTTGTCTTCACCTTCTTGGCATTCAAAGTTGTTGTATCGCTCCAAGGCCTCGGGTCCAACTGATGACAACAACATTGCGATCTTAGTCGCAACGGGTTTTCTGGTCATCTGCTACGCGGCGACATACAAATCAAATCGCTGAATCCACCTTCTCCACTTTTCGAAAGGGTTCCTTTGAAACTACAGGTATCACACAGCAAACACGCGTTATTCAGGGAGCCATGTTTATTTCTATGTTTTTCCAAGGCAGGCCTGGTTGCAAGGCAACATGTCCGGGTAACAAATGTGACAAAACAAACGCCGGTTGCTTGGTTTTACGTGGACACCATGACGGAAAAAGTAAAAACGTAACCATTATAGTAGAATGAGAGGGGTGTTTTACTCCTTTTTAGCGAAGGAATCTCAATACGTTGCGGAGGAATACATGAACGACGGTGAATTCACAGCCGTTTGGTGGTGAAGAGAAACCAATAGAAATGCTGTTAGTGGTGGTGGTGGGGAACAATGGAAATTTGGAGAAGAAAACTGGGAGGAGAGGACGTTAAAAATTGTGTTTCTTGCTATAGGGAGCTTGTTTGCCTTCGTCCTTATGAATATGCACGATTAGCGCGCCAAGAATCCGTGAACCTGAACGGGTGCAGCTTGTTGGAGAATGAAAGCGGCAAGAAACAGAACTTGCAAGTTATATTGAAAAGAGAATTGTAAATAAAAACATTGTAAAAACAAGATTGTAAATAAAAACAGAACGGTTGGTTGTCCCAAAACTCACTAACAAGAGAGCTATTTAAAGCCTTCTCCTAGCTTTCCCTGCCACCAAGGCAACCAAATGAAATTATCTCAGAATGTGTTTTCGGGCAACAAAATGTAGCAATACGAAAATAAACACCGAAGTACACGTACCAACTCTGCGGTATGGTCAGTACCTTACCCATGTGCACTGCAACCGTACCACCCCGGCAGTGGCAGCCTTGGACAGCTGTTTCGCCCCTATTTGGGCCCATTAGTATGGCATAGCGGCGTCGGGTCAATGAGCGGGGGAGCCCGGGTATCAAGGACCCTTTACTGCCGAGGCAAGTACAAAGCACTCCCTTAAGCGCCAACTCCACCGTGGACAAGTGGTAGCTGTTGGTTAGGAACCGCAAAACAGTTCTCCCACGGCATAGGGGACCGACGCACCTATTTGTAACCTGCAAATGGAAATTAAATAAGAGATAAAATCTCAACGGTTAAAGCGTCAACTTGAACACAGTTTTTGCAACGTAAAACAACTTCCATTTCACTTCTCGCAACAGTAGATTCAAGAATAGAACAAAACAGGTAAGATTTTATCTCTTACTTAATTTCCATTTGCAGTTAACAATTATCGCCCAATTTCTATCGTCCCTATAGTAGCTAAGGTGTTTGAGCGTATCATCTACGACCAGGTTTGCGGTTATCTTACTGAAAACAATTTCATTTCCAGCCAACAATCTGGTTTTCGTTCCCTCCACTCAACTGTTACTGCCTTGTTGGAGGCCACTAACGATTGGGCCTTCAACATTGATAAAGGCAGTGTAAATGCAGTAGTTTTCCTCGACCTAAAAAAAGCTTTCGATACCGTTGACCATACAATTCTTCTGTCTAAATTATTCGAATATGGTATCCGCGGTAACGCTTATGAATGGTTTAGGTCATACCTAGATAATCGCAATCAACACTGTTTCGTAAATGGTTCCCTCTCAAATAGTCAAATTCTCACTTGTGGCATTCCGCAAGGAACAATTCTAGGACCTTTGCTTTTTATTTTTTACATAAATGATCTTCCTAATTGCCTGTCTAATTCAGTTGCACGTATGTATGCCGACGATACTCACCTGACCTTTGCCAGTAACAACATAGAAACGATCAATGATGTTATGAATCACGACCTATCCAATGTTAATACATGGCTCACTGCAAACAAATTGACTCTCAATTCATCTAAAACTGAGTTCATGTTAATTGGATCGCGGCAAAAGTTTGGTACTTACGATACTTCCCCTAAACTAATCATAGGTGGTGACATAATTAAACAAGTTAGCTCGGTTAAATCTCTGGGTGTGCATACAGACGAAAACCTTTCATGGAATATGCACATTGAAAAAATAGCCAAGAAAATCGCATCGGGCATTGGAGCAATTAAACGTTGTAGGCCTTTTGTTAATCGAACCACGCTAGAGTCCGTTTTCAATGCCTTAGTTCAACCGTACTTTAATTACTGCAGCGAGGTCTGGGGGCATTGTAACAAAAGTCTTATCGTTTCTGTAACCCATGAAAATGAAAGGATTTCAATAAGAACAGCTTACCTTACTTAAAATGTGTGTTATGTCTCTCCTGAGAGAGAAAACCGTTTTCATAAAAACCCACAAATCGGCCCGTGGACCACACAGGGGAGAGGTAACACACATTTTGAGTAAGGTAAGCTGTTTTTTATTGAAATCCTTTCATGTTCGTAGGTTACAGAAACGATAGGTTTTTTAGGCCCAGTTCAAACGTCGAATCTCACATGTGCCGAACTTAATTCCTATTTTAGTCGACTTAAATAGTTAAATGCGGCATTTGATTCAAACGTCGAATTTAACTCTCTGAACTCTGTCGAATTTAACTCTGCTCGCTGTCAATATTCCCAGTAATATAATAATAATTTACTAAAATTCATGCATTAAGTTCGGCACATGTGAAATGCGACGTTTGAATCAAAAGTCGAACCTAAGTCGAATCTTCGACTGTTTCAGTCGCAGATACGGCAAACGTCGCATTTAATTTAAACAGTCGAATTTAATTGATTCAAACGTCGCACTTCACATGCATTTAACTCTCGCGTTAAGTTCGGCACATGTGAAATTCGACGTTTGAACCGGGCCTTACCCATACAAATCCTTATATTTTGAATGCTACGCAACAATGCCGTTGCTCGCCGATGTCCGATGCTCGATGCTATTTCGAGCTTGGGCTAGCTGTGGTCAGTCATGCACCAGAGTGAGTAACCTCCTGACAGCTAGGAAACCATTTCCCTGCTTGCAGAGGTCTCTCACAACGAGGCAAAAATGACAGAGATTTGCATCGTCGTAAGAGACCTCTGTTAGCAGGGAAGGAAGCCACAAGAAGTAACTATAAAAAAATGCCTTATTCACACACAGTTGGTTTCAGACAAAAATATCATCATAAACCAACAAATCTGTTAAAAGGTGACGACAACAGTTCACTCTTATGGAAGACGGTTCGAATCATTCACCAGGTTGGTGTCATATGAGTAAAGACGTCCAACATTGAAGAGCTGTTGTCAATTCAAAAACATTTAAAATCATTCGCATTGCGTCAGATAAACTAATGAGATATCTTTCTAAACTTACTCCACACACAGACAAACACTGTGACTAACACCACTTCCTAAACATGCATCGTGGACAAACACGTGGAACACATCACTCAGACTTACTACATATCCTCTGAACTAAGACATAACACCAAAAGGACACGATACTATTAAACTCTGAAAACAAAGAATTACTACCATAAAAACACACACAAAAAACTTATAAACATTAAAACGTTTCAGCACATCCATAGAACACAAACAACAGACGCCATATTAGACAATGAGAGAAGTCTGGTAACTAGCCACCAAGTCTCGCTCGGTGGACCTTGAGGTGCTATTTTTCGCCTGGTTGTTTCCTACCTGAGTTGACTGATCGATGTGATGTTCTTTTACTCACCTCAATGCAAGTGGAGAGAGTGTTTTACTTTCGAGACGAGTCGACAAAAACGGAGATAAATGTGCGAGTACCTGAGGTATGCTTCTACTCTCTTTAGAAATGTCAGTCTCGCCAAGTCGCTTTAAAATTACCAGGCTATACACAGAGCAGACAGAGATTGTTTCCTTAAAGAATCCTTTTTCTTTTCGAAGGAGAAAATAGAGGGTCTGCGAACTCAACAGGCTATAAGATTACTGAAAGTTTTAAAATTTGGCGAATCTTGAATGAAGGCGGACCTCAGAATTTTTTTTAACTTATGCTCGGTCTCCTTTTCTATATCTTGTTTAAGATTGTAGATCCTCAGTATGGAATGTTCACTTGGCCTTCAGCTCCAGTTCTTGCACAGTTCATTTGGCACAGCAGAGATCAAGTAAAACAAAAACAAGTTATTGAGGTAATATATTATTCTTACTTTTCTTTCTGAGCGTACAAAAAAAGTATAATAATTTAAGTTGACTTGTGTACCAAGCCTTTCTTTAAATGTACAGTCTTATTTTTATAAAACTTAATGTCTCGCTATTTTCATGTTTTTGCATGTAAATGTTAATTAAAAATTGTACTCTAACAGCTTCAATCTTGGGAGCTTGTGAGCTGGACAGTGCTTGAGGGTGGTCACTTTTAGGCCACGCTTTAAACTATCTAATGAAACTCTTACTCTATTAACCACGGCAGGACTAGTAGAGTCTTTGACTGCAGGGTGGGAGGTTGAGGGTTCAATTCTGTGACCGGGAAAATAATCAGGGTCTTAAAAGAACTGAGAAATGAAGGTACTGCCTTTGGGTTGCAAATGGCTATACCTTTGCATGGCTTGAGTGACCACATAAAGTGATGGTCTCATTTTTAATGGGAGACATAAACATAGTGTCCTTAATAAGTACTTTTGTGCTTATCATATTGACACTCCAATAAAGTGCCTCTTATTTTTTGTCTGGTAGATTGGTGCAGGGACTTCACTTCCTGGAATTGTAGCTTCACTGTGCGGTGCAAAGGTCACTCTTACTGATAAGGAAGAATACTCAGAATGCTTGAGAAATTGTCATCACACTTGCCATGTGAATGGTCAAGATTCAATTAAAGTTGTTGGAATAACTTGGGGGCAGTTTTCACCAAATCTATTCAGACTTCCAGTAGCTGATATAATTCTTGGCTCTGATTGCTTCTATGACACCAAAGGTGATTATGGTATTAAGATAATGTATTTGCTTGAATAAGTGCCCACGCTGTAATAACCACCCTCTCTGGAATAAGCACCCGTCTCCCCTACCCCTCACGTTGTTTTAACAAATGAAAGGCATTAATATTGACCATAGGTTTATGTGCATAATATTATAGTATTTGTTTTTTAATTAAAGATTTAGCAATTATAAAATTACTGTCTGTTAAAAAAAAACTTAATAAGTTCTCCCTCAATCAAGTGCCCTCCTTCCATTATATTATAAGTGCCCCTCCTTTTAGCCAAAATTTTAAATACATGCCTGGGCATTTTTTTAAGGAAATGCAGTATGTAAAAATGTTCTTAAAACGTAAATTTGAGACTTTACGAGACTGTGAGACCCCAGTTTCAAAATTCAAGACCGAGACTCAAAAAAATTAAAGACTTCAAGACACAAAATCACTTGAAAACGAGACTTCGAAACTGTTCACAGTTGCTTTTCAGATTTTGATATTGGGCCAAAATTTTCCAAGACCTACGTTTTTTGAGGAACCATTCTTTTAGAGGAGTGGTGGGTCCTGGCTGTATACAATATTGAAATTAGTTTGCACCATGCACAGGCACTTCCCTTGATCTTGACTTTTCATGTGTTTCAGTGTGTGTCAGTGTGTATATATTCTCTGGTTAGTTCTCACTATCATCTTCTCAGCAGCTGTTTAAACAAAATGTAGCTGGGGGTAAAAAAAATACACTTGTGTTTATCCTCTTGTTATTTACAAAATATAGATTTTGATGACATTCTGGCCACAGTGTCCTTTTTGATGGAGAAAAATGTACAAGCAAAGTTTTGGACAACTTACCAGGAGAGAAGGTACTTGAACAGCTATTAATCCTATTTTTGATTATGAAATAATGTGGGAATTGAATTGTCAAATCTGAGAAAAGACTTACAAGATTGGCTCAGGGGAGGAACTCGCAGTTATGGTTCCGGCATTTCTCACTAGTTCTCTTAAACACTGTTTATACATTTCTATTTAGCACTAATAACGAGAATTTGCTTTACTTTTGTAAACTTTATGTTTTATTAAAGTGCACATGACATGAATTTTTTAAAACTGATTTTGGTGGTTAGATAAGTTTGATTAACAGTATGTAACTTTAAAAATGTGTCTCCCAAATCATTTCTTGAATTTTGGTGATCAAAAAACTGCTTTTTTCCCTTCAGAAATGTCCCAGAGACTGGGGATGAGTATCAGGGTAAAAAAAAAGGCTAATGACATCATTTGACATCAGCTGATTTGCTCAGATTTCCAGTCCAATTCTGGTTGTTGCTATGTGTTGTGTGGGATTAAGCGTAATGTATCTGACTGTACAAAGGTATGGCCGAAGTAAATGAAGATTCTGAAGATGAATGTGGAGTTGTTAGCAACAAAAATCCTTTGTATTTGCTGCAATCTTATAAATCATTTGACATTCTTGCAAATCATTCTACATCATACTTCTCAATTTGGTCATGCAATAGGGCAGACATCTTTGGAGACAAATTTGCATGTTTTGATGAAGAGAAAGAACGTTTGGTAAGTTTTTTGGCGAGTTAAAATTTCGGATACATATTTTACACATATCTAGGAATTAAAAACAATCATGACAAAAAATTCTTGTCATATACACTTTAAGCATTGATGTCATAGAAATAGGCCATTTGTACAATGGTGCCCTGTTGCTACTACTACCTGAATCCTTCAGGGTTTTGCTTTCTTGTGCAAATTACGGCTTTTGTTATTTATTAAATCTCACTGGGATTACCAAATTTAAATATGAAAGAAAAAATGAAATGAATTCTGGTCAGAATAGTAAAAAGCTGTCATTGTGCAAATGGCCTGTTGGTTGCTATCTGCAAGTTGGGCTTAAAGTGTTGATCTCTTGTTTATATATTCCAGCTCTAGCTGCACCATTGAAGATTTGCTGAATAAATGGGGACTTCAAGGTGCTGAGATCCCTCTGAAGGATTTTGATGCTGATCAAGGCAATGTTGGTGGTTCAAGTTTATCTGATTTACACACTATACATATGCTGGAAATAACAAGCAAAGGGGTTGAGTGAAAAATACCACCAACACCTTGATGATCCATCACACTGAATGAGCCATGAAAATGGCTTGTTAGTGTCGAACCTTTCTTGCCAGTTATGTCCCTATTAAGGTGTAACATTTGCAGTTTAGATTGTTCTGTGACTTTGCTGGCCAGACATAGGATTGCACCCTTCCTGCAAGATCCTGCAAACCTTTTTCTTTCCTTGTATATGATGTTTACATGCTTTGTGGGAGAAGTTCAGTTTGCCAGTGCTTTGTGCCTTGCAAGCTGCAGCATTAAGGAAAAAATGACCCTTTTTGCAGTCTAGACAGGAATAGATTTTATTTATAAACATGACTCCAGAACACACAAAAGAATGTTTCCTTCAATAACAGTTCTGTTAAAGTAATAGGTATGTGAAATAAGTTAAATGTACAGCAATGTCAGATAACTGTTAATATTAGATAAAACTCTGATTATGCAACATAACTTGTAAAGTAAACTGGTTATTCTATTGTTGTTTTGTTTGGTAAACAATCCCTGCAAGAGCCTAAAGTATGTAATACCAAAATTAATTTAAGTAACTGAGCAAGGTAGAGTGTAAACGATTGCTACTGGGTCTGATTACAGGCTAGATCTAACAGGGTCTCCAACGAAAAAAAAGTTCATTTGGATCAGAAGTTAATTCTCAGGTGATCCAAGGTCACTGACATGATAGCCAACTTCAGTTAGTAATGTCTGTGAAGCAGTGCCGAGATCCTTGTTCTGGCCGGAAGAGCGTTTCATCCTGATTGGCAAATTGACAATGGCTTTTTTCACAGGCCAATCATGGCGCATACTAAAATCCTGGTAAACAGGTGAGGACCCAGAACAAGTATTTTGGCACTGTTTCACAGACAGACTTAACCAGAGTTTAGTTTCATCTGTGGTGCAGGTTACTGACGTGACTGACCACCACTTTCTTGGAGTGGTAGCAAGTAATGTTGGAAAGCAATGACTGTGTTAGTATTCCACTGAACTGAAAATGATGCAGTTGTCACTATGGCACTTGTCTGATTTAGATTTTTAGTTCACCATCTGTTCTCTACTTGTAGGAAGTGTTAGAATAATTATACATATTTGGGATTTTTGTGTCAATATAATTATTTCTTCAAACCATCTTTGAAATTCAAAAACACATTGTCTCTTTAGTACAGCCTCTTTGTGACACACAAAGCAGAAACACATGACATTGTTTGACAAGTCATTGTTTCAAGTGACTTCTTTAGAGATTCCTTCTATGGCTACTTGAGACAGTTGTTTTTTATACACTTTTATGTGAATGGCTGAGTTTGTTCGTACTTTGGAGTAACCTTCATGGTCCTGCAAAACAGAAGAAATGAAAGGTCCAGTCAATTCTTTGTATGAAAAACTTTGGTGGGATCAGTACTAGGTAAGATTTGCAAAAAGGCAAAGGTGTCTGCATTTTGGCAAATCTTTGATGTCACTGTTTACATTTTGCTTTATTTGGATACACACTGTGCTTACTGATAAATAAAAAGTTGACTTCAATGGTTCAAAGAGCTTGACAGTAAATATTCTAGCCTATTTGTACTAAGTACTGATGGAAACATCAGCCAACAGAAAAATGAGTTGTTACATTTCTGTATGGCAGAAGTATTAATGAACCTATGGGATCTTTGTTAAATTTTGAAATTTCGTAGTAAGAGGTAATATTGTGTTATGTACTTTCAAGAAGAGGTGGAATTATTAAAAACCCATTGGAGTTAAAAGAAATCCTTACATCATCTTCTGGCTCAAAGTCATCAATCAGTTTGACACTGGAAGTTGTTGCTGATACCTGCAAAGTAGGAGGTGTAATGTTAGAATACTTAATATATTTTTTAAGGAGTAAAACTAGTATCTTTTGCATCTTGATGGCAACCAGATAATGCACAGTCAACCACTCCACTACTGTTCCTTAACATGCACAATGTAAATATTTCAGTTTTACAAACACCATCCACTTTCAGGGGGACATTAACATACAATATTATTCATGCAAAATATTGCTCCATTTCTGATTGGCTGACATTCCACAGCTAATTCTCCTTAACCAGCTAGCATTGGCCAACTTTGGAAGATGTTTGCGATATATGGAGAATGAGGTCAATAGTACAGCATAAATGCCAGAAAAATGGACAGCAAATGAGAATCCCTGGGGATGAGCTTGCATTGTTTTGGTTGTGCAGTACAAAACTGTGGCAGAACATTTCACATGTTTCACGAAGAAGACATAGCCAAACTACTGCCTAAATACATAGCAGGAACAGCAAGAATTACAACTCAACAGACAACATCTGCTATCTGGAGAATATTCTGCAGAACTTAACATCCCTTTATCTCCTGAACTTGCCTTGGAGGGTGTTATTGGCCTTGGCTGATAACACCCTCCTTGATGTCCATAATTCTTCAGATCATACTCAGCCTCATCCAATAATATTGCTAAAGATACCTCAACAGTTCCTTGACCTCTGTGTTCCAGCTGCAATGCCAGATTAATTGCACGGTTAATAGCAGCACCCAAGCCATGTATTGTAACCTCTTGCTCACTATTAAAAATGAAAAAAAATATTATTAAATACCATATTTAGAAAGTGAGAACAAATTTTGTTCTTACTTCCCTGATGATGGTCACAAAAAACACTGTGTAGCATTAAGGTGGCTCTCTATCTCTTTTCTCTTATTTCGGTGTGGGTTCTTCAGGGGGTTAATTGCTGGTCCAGAGATTTTTTCGAGTTTTACTGGAAGCTGTGGGGATTTTTGGGTTTTGATTTTTGCCCCAATTGATCATCCCTGTCATTTGAAATCCAGAGTTCCCCTGGGCTGCTGCCAGCCTCTTCAAAGCTTGGAATTTGATCTGATTTTGTAGCAAGCAGGAATGTTTTTTTAAAAGTAAAACTGGTTTAATTAAATTTCTCATTTAAAGTAAAGCTGCAAAAACACCATAATAATTATCGCAGTAATAATTATTTGCAGGTTTCCAAAACAAAGTTTAAGAAAAGATGTTTTTTGGATGACGCACGTCAACTGGAAGTGACACGTTTTCTGTGTTAATATGACTTGGCGCTATCAATTTGAATTGGTAAGTTTTTTCAACTTACAGGGGCAATTTGCCCGAAAATCTGGGCAAAAACAATGCCAAAGAATGCAAAAAGTCCACTTCTGGTTGAAATGCGTTGCCCGAAAACGTCTTTGCTTAAGCTCCCTATTATCTGCTGAATTGGATTGGCGTGGGGCGGTCCTATACAGGTTCATGCCGTTTTGGACAGGACATGATATCTTGGCAGTTTTCTGATAATTCGGAAAAATAAAAAACAATTCTGGGCGTAAATTGTTTCCTTTTCTCCCTTTTCTCTTAGCAGGATTGTACAACAGGTTTAATTGTCGTCCTACAAATTTACAGGGTAGGGAATTTTAGTTTCTCTTTTCATTAATGGTCAGGGTTTCAGATCATCAGCGGCAGCGATACCCGCACATACCTACACTTATGTCAAGGACCCCAAGCGTAACCCTTCCCCCTAGAGCTTAGAAATACGCTCTAACCTACCCTTAAAACTGAAACAAACCTTGAATCGAGTGACTTCTGGCATCGCTCAAGTTGTGCTGCAAAGTCCGTTTTTCTGTTTACGTAGATGTCATTTCGGCGCCTTTTCCCTTTTTGCGGGGCTCTCTTTTTAACTACATCTGTCCACGTAAATTGAAAATAATTAGCTGCACGTTGAAAGAAAGAAAAAGTGATTTCATTTAAGAAAATAACTTACGGCCACTTGCGTCTGCCATGTTGTTTCAGGTAACCACTTCGTGTATCTCGTAACGTTGTGTGTCTATAGAGAAAAACCGCTGTGAAAAACACGCGCATGCTCCGGAGCCGTTCTCTTCGGACTTCATCTTGGCTTGACTGGAAGGTCGTTATGATGATGATAGTAATCCTGCTTCATCTTTGTCATCCTTGCAAAATTTCCTCATTTTTCCAATAAATATGAAAGCTTTATGAAAATTTAGTCACCTAATGTCTAAAAATGGTACTTATTGTTGTTATTTAGGTAACAAACCCTTACTCACAAATTGTCTCTCATACTTTTAGGTGTCTGTCCATCACTATCACGTTTTTTTCACAATGGTTAGTTCTACTTCTTTGATATTTTTTTGGTGTTAAAGTGACTTTTTCATCTTCTTAAAATAAGGATGTTATTATAGGGTACGAGAAAATGAGTTCGTACTAGTTTTACGTTTGTTTGATTCAATTTTAACTCGAGAACTTTTTTTGCAGCCAAAACAGATCCACGAAATCAAAGATTTTCTGCTAACCGCCAGACGGAAGGATGCCAAATGTAAGTAACTTGTTTTCTTTCAGATTGCACTCCTGCAATCGATGTCAGAATTTTAAGTTAAATAGATAATTAAATTATGGACGAGGCTGAATGGACCTGAGCTGGCGGGCAGACTTTTGAAACAGACGGGGATAACTTGAAATTTTAATTAACCCAAGGAGACCATCTGGGCACGAGTGGGCTCTGAGTCAATAGCCTATGATGTCGAAGGCCAAATGGGCTGTTGGCTCAGAGGCCATCAGGGCGAGAGGGATAATTGTTTTAGTAAAATCCAACCAGTTGGTCAGAAATATCGAGGCAAAACAACTTAAGCTAGTTAAAGTTAGACTTAAATCCTTTTTTGCCGCCAAAAAGCTGGCGCTTTTCGCTACTAGTGGGCTATAGCATATAGCCTAGTAATAGCTCAACCAATCAGAATGCAGCATTGATAATAGACCACTAGTTGGACTTTATTAATATTTAGTGGCCTGGGTATTCTGCAATTTAGCTTTGACCTCTGAATAGTGGTAAACAGCGAGGTTTGTTATATTTTACTTTTTGTGAAGAACTTGCAAAATATATTACCACTTCAAATCTGCATTTCTGAAAGAGATTTATACGTGACTTGATAGTCCTGTTTCCTTCGTCTTTGTTATGTTGTAAAAATGACAAATTGAATTCTGCCATAATGTTTAAAGTGCTTAAAGTCAAACCTTCCGCAAGCATCTTGAAATGCAAAGATTTTATGGTTGCCTACAGGAGGTACAGTACCGCTCAAAGTAAATTGACAGTCTTGACTCAATCGTCAAGAGTCGATCCTTGCGTCTTGAAGCTTGAACGCTTTGAGTTTTGTGACACGAGAATCGAGTCTCAATTTCCAGGCTTCAAGTTTTGAGAAGGAAGGTTTCTACGTGGAATTAATTCTGTTTTCTTGTTGTACAGTCCCGCAGCCATTCAGAAATTCGCATGGATGATCAGTGCTTGCAGTGCGGTGTTCTTTAACTGTTTGAATTGCCAGCTTCGGCAAGCTTTTAATAAGCATAAATCAATATTTTTGGCTTCGAAGATTTATCCTGCATATACAGTGTATCACTCTTGAGTCTTGAGGATCGAGACTAGAGTGACTTTTAACTTGCTTTTGAGCTGTACTGTATTTGCATATGAGAATCAAACCACAGGGGTCCTCTCCATGTAGGTGTCCCAACCCATCTTCTTTTTGGAAGGGAATTTATTGTATGCAGTTTCTGAGTTATAATATACTGTATATACTTGAATAAGTGCTGCCCTCAAATAAAGGTTGCATTTGAGGCGTGAAAAATTTAATAAGTGCCACAGCGCTTATTTGAGGAAATAGGGAATGTAGATGTGGCAATTAAATGTTCTTTGTATGATCTGAGTAATGTTACTGGCACATACAACAGTTTAGAGATCTTCCGTTTGTCAAGTTAAGTCCCTTCAAGTGGTTAGAAAAAAATTGGGAAATATTTTTACAAAACTGTCATCCCCAAAAATGTTTTTGGTCGCGTAGAAAAGGTTCCAACTATTTAGCTGTGGGAAAATTTTGGCATTTTACAAAGGTGGTTGGTTATCATTGGAAGTGTGTAGCCTATCTCAGGTGTTAACTTTTGGTGAATGGGTGATTATTGTGTGACTTGGTGCAAGGCCTGAATTGTTTTCCATTGTGTTTTGGCCCTACACGTTCATGTTTCATGCACTCCTTATTAAACCCACTTTTAAGAGAGCTTTTTTTTGTACATAGCTGTGAAAATAAAGAAGATAAAAGATACTGTTAAGTTCAAGGTGCGATGCAGTCGTTATCTTTACACTCTGGTCATTCAAGACAAAGAGAAAGCTGACAAACTCAAGCAGTCTCTGCCTCCAGGTTTGTTTGAATCTTCTTCATTATTCTTCAGTTATCATGAGTTCCAGCTTGTCTGTAGACAAGCTATTCTCACATGTTCACACTTTTGTTACTTTGCATTCTTGGAAATATTTCTATTTGCCCAACTTTTTTCTCAATTTTACTATCCCTTGCAAAGATCCACTCTTTCTACATAGTTGTGAAGTGCCCAACATACCTTAATGTTGTGAGTCACTGTACTCTCTGTAATGAGTATATTTAAGCATTTTAAAAGAAAATTCAGGTGATATAACTTTGTCTGAGGTCATGTCATATGTGTCATGTCATGTCTAAGGCCACTTTCACAGGGAACCTGATGAATTTTTAACCAGCTGAAAAATTTGACCGAACACTTTATTCAAACCGGACTGATCAATATTTTCACTCTGTTCACACAGAATTTTGAACAACCAGGCACCCAAATGTTTGTGTCACTAAGGTGGTTCTGTGTGAACAGAACAACAGTAAACGCACAATTTTTTAGCCAGTTGAAAGTGCGCCCCATGCCATCCTGAGAAATGCTTGCACCATTCACCAGAAGAGACATTTTGCTGCCGTGAAGCTCAAAGACACTTACTGAGCTGCTATGTTTCCTTTCAACAAGCATACATGTACATAATACCTTGCTCACCTTTAGTATTTGCGTGTCATGGATAAGCATGTGTCCCCTTCTATTTTTGACATAAAAAGTGGGTTTTTAAACATTGTGTCAGTAATGGACGAGTTATCTCAGCAGACTTCTGTTGTTTAGATGCTAACATATTATACCCAGCAACAACAATAACTTTTAGTCAAAATCACCAGAGAAGCAGGAGGCAAAGGCCTAAATTTGTGTGGTTTTCATTTCATATTTATTTTTATTACGTAGTCTACATGTTAAGTAGGTGGCAAATATTCCCCCGAAAGTGGCAAAATTGCTGATTGTCAGCTCCCTTTGACTGCGATTAGTTTTTGAAATTATTTTCGGGGAAAGTTGAAACATCTTCGCCAAAGTAACAACTATTCTTAGTTTGCTTCTTCACAATCTTGATTTCTTTAAAGCTTTGCTTGCCTTGTATGTCTTCTTTTGTGCCATTGTGCCATTAATTTTCTGTACTTTCCTTTTTTGATAGGTTTGGCCGTTAAGGAGTTGAAGTAAACTGTTACAAAATGAAGTGAAATAAAATGTATATAAAGCAAATTTTGAATGATGTTGGTGTTTACTTTTCCATCCTTCGTGTCACACCAAGTCTTTTTGTGTCATGGGTGCTTTATTTGCAGCATAAAATTGTGTAAAGCGGTTGTAGGGGCAAAAACAGATTTCCTCAGCCAGCACAAAAATGATGTAATCACATGCTCTCTCTAGAGCGCAAAATCATTCAATTTTTCAGTTTTCTTGTTTGAGTAGCAATGGTTTGTGTTTGTATCTCGTTCAATGTCAAGTTTAAGGTGAGGATAGACTAACGATGGCAACAATGACTTTAAGCAAGGATTCTGAAATTATGTTGACATTTGAAACAGCCATACGGATCTTTAGACACCATAAACGTATCCATTATGTTGGAGTGGATATACCGTTATTTTTAAATTCTTGATATTTTTGCTGAAAGCATTTTAGTTTTGTTGAGCTTGTTACGGTTATGAGAATAAGCGCCTCCCATTTATTAAACACCCCCTCTTGACCCCTTAAATCCAATAAACATCCCAGACATCTATTAGGTCATTTACGGTATTCATGAAAAGGAAAAAACAAACTTAGAAAATCATGAGTATGAAGAAGGTCTGGATATTGGATAAGTTAATAACCAAATCATTTAACAAATATTAACTTTCAATTTCTTCAACAATAAATGATCAATTGGGAAGCTTTTATCAAACACTCCATTCAGCACAATCAGGGCACAATGTTCCATCCAAGATCGAGACACCTTGAAGTAGGTCCAAAAAAAGACTGCTTGCAGTACGCCTTTTCTCCTAGGGTCTGTAGGTGGGGGAACCCAGATAGGTGAGGTAACCCACTTAGGTGGGGTAACCCACCTGTCCACATGATCATTCATTTTAATTTGATCATGTTTAAATGATAGTTGGGGTGACCACATGAGAGATTACATGGACGGGTGGATTACCTCACCTTCCTGGGGTCCTCCACCTCCATGTAAACAAGCCCTTAGAATCTGTCAAGCTCTTATGCAAGCTAGAGTGTCTGCAAAGAATGACATCATTTGGGATGAGACAGAGAAACCAGGGGGCCAGGTTGTTCAAAGCTGAATTAAGATAACCCAAGGTTAATGCAAAATCTGAATCCAAATATGAATGCTTAAAAGCGATTTCAGTTTAATTGTGTTTGTCTACAATTTGATGGTTGAATACTCTAAAAAAGAATGGAGAAAATTATCCAAGAAAATCCTTTTTAACACAGGAACAGAAACCTGGGTTAAAATTTATCCTCGCGTTTGCACTAATCAGCCTTCCAACAACTGGGCCCAGGTCTACTTGATAATGAGATTGATGTCCCCAGACAGAAGTAAGAGCCGTAATGGTGTATTATTTTTCTTTTTGGGCTTAGACCCTCCTAAATCGCTGCTTGTGTCTTCGCCACTCACTGCTAGTATGCACATGTAAATTAATGGTTTGTGTGGAGTAACTTTGCAAAGAAAAGTAAGAGACTATCCGGACTCAAGTAGAAAACCCATTGCTGTGATTTCTTTTTCGTACCCACTTCTCTAAGTCTGGAGAGTGGATGATAACACTGCACCTTCTGTTTGATGTACTGATTACAAAAGTTTGAGGGCCAGTTATTTAAACGGTGTTTAGCCAGTGTTTAATAAAACCACTGTATAAGCTGTTTTCAGTTCGCTGAACGCTTTTATTTAAACACCATTTTATTGTGGACAGTTTCATGAAAGCATATGGTGTAGACTGGAAAAGCATTTGTTTTCTTTACACCAACCCAGTAAGGAAGAGATCTAAAGGACCAAAGATTTGCTAAATATTGGTCTAAGTTAGTCTTTGTTTAAATAACCCACCATGACAACATGATATTAATTTGAGGAGGACTCGGAAAAAAAATCCGAGTCCCAGAGGAGATGTAAAGGACCAAACCACTTGATTGGAGACTCTATGGTGAGCAATGGACAAATACGCTTTTTTTTTTTTTTTTTTTGGTATCATGTTGTTGTTGTTTCATCTTTAATAAACCCACCATGAGTGTCTAATAATGATAAACTAGTTGCTGTCTCTCACTAATCAAAATACTGCTCTTTATTGTCAAGGTTTAGACGGAAAAAATAATCTAATGCTATTGGTTAAAAAACAGACCCAGCTGTTATCAAGTTCAAGGAAACCTTAAGGTGGCTCGACTGGATTTTTTTAGGGGGATACCTCCCAAGTTTGAGCATTAACTACGTCGGCATGAGTAAAGATATGGGGAAAAAGTTACCACGACTGTATTATATAAAGATGAAAATTTCTGATGATCTGGGTTTTATTGCAATCAGAGTCGCCATGGCAACGTAATGACGCCATTGCGTTTTTCATTTATCTTTGTGTTTCTCTGTACCAGGAGTTTTTTTGAAGAAATCGCTTAAGGGAGTATGTACCTGCCATAATTGCCTCCATTATGGCAAAGTTTGAAGAAATTCTATGAGAGCGTTTTCGAAATATTTTGAAATGCAGTTTTAAGAATCATAAAAACAATGAAATAGCATGCTAGCCGCACAATTTGCTAATATTTTAAGAAAGTGGTAAGCTTTGGGAACGCGGCTTCATCTCATAGTGGTTTGATTCCATTGAAAGCTGCATACAAAAAAAGAGGGGAATTGCTCTCGGCGATTGCGAGTAAGAAGGTTTTTGTTAACTTGCATTCAGCTGCTTTTGATACAGTTTTTGGAGGTAATTTGGTCCATGCCTAAAAATTTCGCATTTTTCCAAAAACCGCTCGATAAATTTTTTTATAAATTCGGCAATCTCGAGATCAATCGTCAAGAAATATTTCAGCGACGAAGAGCGAAGAGAAACGGATGTTTTCGCAGGCTAGACTTTCCCTCACCCCCTTTATCTGCCCCTGGGTCTCCGAGGATGCTCTTCCGCCTGTACTTGAAAACTTTTGTCACGCCTTTTCTCCCGGCCCGACTGACCGCCCCTAGGTCTCCGAGGATGGTAAAAAATTAATTTATAGAAAATGTTCAATAGATTATTGCAGAACAATTAAAAGAAAGATAAATATTATTGTTGACAAAAGTTAACAATTGTGTAAAATTGTCTAATTTAATGGACTTAAGATGCAGCTATAGTGCATTGATGACCCCTTCTGGTACATTCATACATCTTTTTGCCATGTTTAAAAACACACCATTGCAGAATTTCCTAGTTTTGTTTGCATTTGGTTCTGTGTATTGTGATAAAACCAACCTCTGATTTGACTCACAGACAGGTGAAAAATAACAAGTCTAAGAACAATTCTCATAATCAATGATCGAGAGGCCGGGTCATTCTAAATATTTTGAACAATTGATTTTGAAATCTTAGCTGATTCCCAACACTTATACAGTAGTACAGGTGTTACAAGCCTCTTTCCTTTCTCCCTTTCACAAAATCATTTTAAATTTAAAACTTTAACTACGCTATCAAAAATCTAGAATACAGTTTTATCACTATCTGGTGAGTGCGAGTTGTCTCTAGGTCCAAATGCTTACATAGTTCTTTTATAAGTATTATTCCCAAGTTAAAATATAAACTCTTGTTTTTGCTTCGATTTTAAATAAGCTTTCTGGTGCATGCCACTTATTTAAGGAGATGTAGTACCCAGTTACTATGTCCATTATCATAAGAAGGAAAAACTAAAACAAAATAGTGTAACAGAAAACCTATTGATCATCTAAGCAAGAGAGGACAAACTTTGAATATAAATAGTTCAGATGCAATTGTGAAAACTATACAAAATATGTAGAGGAAGAATGATGGTCCAACATGAGTGCCATGTGGAAGCTTGTATGGTCTACCACCAATTTCAGGCATTTGAAATCCTAGTGGAAATGTCAGAGCTGCCAGGCAGAACACAATCACTAAAACAAAACAAAAGTAAGAAAAAATATTATAAAAGGCAAGGGTGAATGAAAAATTGACCAAATCAGACTGACACTACATAAATTTACTGACTTACTTCCAATAAAAACAATCCACTTTGCTGCATCAACGATTGTTGGTTTCCAAGGTGACAAGACTAATAGACAGCAAGTTAGTGTTAAAGCTATAACACCCAAAATCATAAAAACTAGTGTGGCCAGCCACTCTTGGGGTAGTTCAGGGGTGATGCACACTTCCGGCTGTCCATCTGACTTTTGACACATGACAGTCAAACCAAGCCGAACAGAACCTGCAACATTTAAGGTAGACAAATCACAAACCAGAGAGCTGAACAGGGCCTTAAATAACCAGTGGTAGATATAGTGGACGAGCCCCCTTATTTTACGATCAAATTGCCACATAGTCCAGAAATTTTTTTTCCTGACTGTCGCCCTTATGTCAACATCCAGATGAGCACCCTATCCCACCCCTCCCCCCCACCGATCTCAATGTCTAGATCTGCCAATGATCCTTGTCACTTTTGCCTGGCATGATTGAACGTGTAAGCCATTGATCTACCACATGGTAATAATGTCACATGCATTCTATTTTGTCAACCAACATAGCCACCTTGTCATTCTCATGGGGGGTGATGATTTTAAACCAACCAATAAATGCTTGTCGCTTTTAATCGGCTTTTGCCGTCACTGTCGAAATTTGTTCCGAGGGAGAGATTAAGATTTCATGTTTGCCATGTGATGGCAAACAACCAATAATAGAGAGATTAAGATTCACGTTTACGCCAAATGGCAAATGTCAGATTCTAGTTGAGAAATTCTCAGAATAGAAAATAAGCAGATAAAAACTGTCCAGAACAAATTATTCTTATGTATAAAACTGGCATGAAACTACTTATTTTTTAGTTGAAGTAATAAACATTTAATGACAATAAACAAGGGAAAAACTTGGTCACATGGTACAAATTCAGGTTTGCTGTTTGGTGTAAATGTGAATCTTAATCTCACTAATGTAAAAGTTTCCTACTCCTCCCCCCTCTACCACCCTGCCATCAGAGTCTCTCCTTTGCTTGCTCGATTTCAGTGTATTTGAGAATGATTTAACATGAAATGAGTAAAATCTTGCTAAGCATGCGTTGCATGTTGCGATGATACAGTTTTGAACCCAGGCACAATAGCTGGGCGCTTGGTACATCCTCTCAGTTGCGACATTGGTCGCAATACGCAGATACTTGCACTTGTAAAACCAGTTTGTTGAGAGAAAACTAGTCCAGAAATTTGAACTTCAGCCACTTCAAAAGCTTGATGCGATTCTGGCATAGCCTGCGGGCAAGCTCTCCTATTTGCCTCACGAGCCTCACGAGGGGCCGAGATCGTTGCAAGCTCTCCTTTTCTCTGCCCTTCGCGCTCGCTCGTGCGTTCTTGCGAGACTCGCTTCGCTTTTCCCAAATAGGAGAGCTTGCTCGCAGGCTAATTCAGGCAGAGCCTCCTTTTCTCACCCTGCTCACAGGATGTCCTCCCCACCCCTTCCCCACTCTTCCCCCTGCCCTGGCCCACCAGGTGATTCAGTTTGTTTGTCGACATTGACCAGGGAATCTTTGAGGGTCCTTTAGAGATGAAATCAATGATAAAATTTTGCAGAAAAAATTACAAATAATTCGGCAGATTACCCACAAAGTAAGCTTACATTATGGTTACATGTGATAATGCTATTAAAACTCGTGGGCATTTTGAGAAATTAAAGATTCCTGCTGCAGTCAAGGCTTGTGATGGCCACGATATGAGTATTTGTTGTAAGAAAATAATTGGTACAATGGTAAAACATGCACTTTTAAAGATGTACTAAACTTAAATAATCTGCGCTATATTCATAATATTATTATTACCGCTATTTTTGACTTGCGCTCAATTCTTAATTACAGCTCAACTTACCAGCAAAGTCTGTCACAACCCATTCCGGAGTCGCCAGCGACGCGATTGCAAATACATCGGCCGCAAAGCATAAAAATCCCCCAACGATTACGAATTTATCCATGATGTCAGGAACTGTTTTAACGCCAATATTTTACCACAGCTCGCGGAAAATCAGTGCGTCATTCGAAAAGCATCGAATCACTCACGTTCAATTTAACAAAATATTCATATTAAACCATAAAATTCGCGTCATCCACCGCCGTTTTGATAACAGTTCACGAGGCATTAAAAGAGCTATCTCATTCTTGCAAGCTATGTTCTAAGATCGAAGACAATTTAAGAACCGCGCAATCGCGACAAACGGTGCAGAAAAACTCCGCAGAGAATACCAGAATGTTGTCTAGCAACCTCGTTTTCAGGTCCATAGAAACGAGGTTACGTTGCATAAAACCAAGATGGCGGAAAACGTTGGTGAAATATGCTCTGTCCTTTGTTTTTAAAAGTCACGGCTCTGTGATACTATTGAGTCAAATAATTCACGCAAAAAGGATTTTCAGTGTGCTATCATCAATGTCTGTCCTAGAAATGAGTTTTTCGTACGTTTTACAGAGGTTTGTTACAGCAAAGGCCAAAGAATCAGAGAACCTTGCAAGTACATCGGATGGAAATACAATGCAAGATGTGATAAGTTACGTGGAAAGATGTCCGGCGAGGAAGCAAGAACATTTTACGAAACTGTTTTGTCTTCAGAAAGCTCTAATAGACAAGGTTTTGACTATGCAAAGGCATTAACTGAACAAGAACTCAGTTCAAAAAGAGAAAAATACAAACAGAATAATTTAATATTACCCAGTGGAACTAAAGATGGTAATGACGATTTTGATGGTGACAGTAAATGTAACGATTTGAACTACAAAATTCCCTGTTCAAGATCAAGAATTTCAAGTAAATGTGTTTCAAGTTATTCAAATCACAGAATTGTAAATCAGTTTCTGCAATCTGCTCAGGAAGGAAGATTAAGACAAGTTAAAGATATGCTTTCATCTCATAGCATAGACATCGATGTGTGTGACCAGTTTTCCTGGACTGCTTTGATGTGTGCATCTCATAGTGGGCAGGTTCATGTTGTGAAATACCTCTTAGAGAAAGGTGCTGATTGGAGACTTCACAAGGACTTACAAGGAAGAACTGCACTGGATCTTGCTATAGTTGCTAACCATTTTGACATTGTAGAACTTCTCAGGTCCTATAATGGTTGCATCAAATCCGAACAGTGGAAAGCCGATCTGAGAGAAAATAAACATTCCACTGATAAAACAAAATTTTGGTGCTCAGTTTGTGAGCAAGAGTTTACAGATGATCAAAAGGTACACAAGGGATCCACAGTTCACTTGTTTAATATTCAACGCAAGCCTCAAAAGACATTTTATTATATCCCAGAAGGCAATGTTGGCTATCAAATGATGTTAAAATCTGGTTGGAATGATGACAAAGGTTTGTTCTTTACTAACTATTTTCTTTTTGCAGTTGATCAGTTAATTATTAATTGTTAATCTCCAGAAGTAATATTGAAAGGGCTGCAAGATCCAAAGTTGATTGCTTTTGAGAGGAAACCAGTTGTTTCCATACAAAGTCCTTTTGAAACAAGTCATTTTGATAGGAACTTAGGTAGCAAAACTGCGTATTAATTTCAGTCACTCAAAGTACAGTTAACATGTGACCAAGAAAAACATATGGCATGAATATTCCTTGTTCTATAAGCCAACTGTGCAAAAGTTTTCAAAACAACCTGTATCAAAAGGACATTGTATTGAAATGACAAGTAATCTTTGAGAAAGATCTAAGGATGTTTTAGGGGGTTTGGTCAGAGGCACCCAACGAGGATATAGTTCAAAACCACTTAACATAGCATTGTTGAACGTATTTTAGTATTCAAACGGTAGATATAGGCATATTTTTATCCCCTAAAAACTTTTCATCTGTTCGGATTTCCTAGCTGAATATCTAGTGATACGAAAATTATAGGGATAAAAACTTACCTTCTCGAAAATTTCAGCCAGGAAAAGGCTCCCGAAAATTCTAGGTGGCCTTTTTTAGGGTCAAAATCCGTTTAAAATGAGTAATTATACCATTTTGTAGATGTTCGAAAATCCTAGGAGAGGCAGGCAAGCAAGAAATGTTACAACAAATGCTCCGAAAATTCTAGATCTCAAATCGCCTTCCGAGCAGATATTTTCCCGAAACTTGCCGTTGGGTGCCCCTGTTTGGTCAAAACCCCTACCAGTAACCAAAAACTGCAAATATGTGAACCCTGCAGTTATAACAAGAACATAGTAAAACTTATGAAAAGCACAGTAACCCAGGAGCATATACAACTCCTGGTAAAGAAGGAGCTCATTTCAGGGTACTGGGCACCCTGCCAGTCAAGAGGCCCTGCTAGGAGGGGTCCCATGTCACCCGTCTGAATTTTGAAGCGTCTTGTGTCGGTGTTTATAAATGCTTGTTGTTTATTGTCAGCTTTGCCGCCACTATCGCAATTTGGCCGAGGGAGGTCGTCTCTTGTCGCGATTTCATTTTACATGCTGTCACCACTTTTCGGGCCATGTCACTTGTCAGAATTTACCCTGGCAGGGCCTCAGTCAAGCCTTTCTTCTGCTTGCTTTATTTTGGTGTCAGCGTGCGAAGAAAGTAGTGTCCAGTAGCCCGGGGCTAGTGGATTTTGCTATCGGGCTAGTGAAATCTGTTTTTAACTTGCCCGACGGGCAAGTGATGTTCTTTGAGGAATTTAAATAACAGAAGAAGTGTGAAATCAATTCTGCACAACGAAAAGCGTTTGGGGCTAGTTGAAATGACGTCTGGGCTAGTAAATGCTAGCTTCAGCTTGCCTGAATGGCAAGCTGTAAAAATGATTTTCTTTGCACCCTGGGTGTACAGTTGAATCTCTGTACAACGCCTACCTTGGGGACAGAAGAAAGTGGCTGTTGCAGAGAGGTGGCCGTTAGCAGAGGTTCAACTGTACTCAAGAAGCCTCTTCATGAATCAAGTCAGATCTCTGTTGAGCATGCTCTGCATGTTGCTATGATAAAGTCTTCAACTCAGGCCTAATGGCTGGTGCTTGGTACAGCAGGCCCAATGATCATCGGTTTATCAACAAACGGATGCTCATGCTTGCAAAACCAGTTTGTCGAGAGAAAACAAGATTGACTAGTCCAGAAGTTCGGGCTAGGGTGACTTCCAAGGCTTGACATTATACAGTGAGAGCCTCCTTTTTTTTCTCCTTGATCTAGAAGGAGGCTCTGCTCTTACAGTGGGTAATGGGCTCCTTGTAGAACAGAAATCTATAAATACCTCTCCATGGTGGCAGAGGTTTTTTCTTTTTGTCCTCTTAGAAAAAAAATTTGTTTACTTTAAGCAAACAAAAAACTTGAATTTGCTTTCTAAAATATCTAATAATAGTGACTTCGAAAGATGGTAAATTTTAAGCTCAGTGAAACAAATGTGAAAATGAAATGATCAGCATGTCACGATTGTGGGACAAAAAAATCTAAGTCCAGGATTTGAACCTATCACCTTCCAAACACTGGGCGGGCACTCTATCCACTTAAGCTATGGAGAACCCTGCCATGGAGAGCGAGGCCATAATATACTAAGTTCATATTTGACATGCGTCCTGCATACTGCAAGGATCAGCAATGTTGATGTCGCAATGTGTGGTGAAAGAATGAAAGAAAGTAAATTTTAAGCGCGGTGAAACAAATGTGAAAATGAAATGATCAGCAATGTTGAACAAAGAAAAATGTATCCAATAGTGACCTTCCTCCCAAACAAATTTTATTTTAAGTCCATAAAATTGTGCAGTTGGCTTCACACTTGTGAAACACAGTGTTACCCCCTACCCCCCCCCCCCCCCCCAAAAAAAAAAAAAAAAAAAATTAACACTCTTTAATTTATTCCCTTCTGAACAGGTTTAGGTCCAGAAGGAACTGGAAGAAAATTTCCCATTAAGACAGTCCTTAAAAGAGATCGTCTGGGTTTAGGTAGCAAGGGTCGTCAACAGCCAAGAGTAACGCACTTTGGTCCAAATGACTGTACTGCTGTGAAAAGGAGAAAAGTTAGCAATAAAGACAGGGAGGTAAACAAGCCAAGAAAAATCAGTCGAAGAGAAAGGCAAGCCAATGAAAAGAAACAAAAGAATTGGGAAAGAAACATGAGGATATATATGAACACAGACTAAATTTTATTTACTGGCATACTATTTGACTGCCCTTTTTTCAGCTACTTGAAGAATGCTGTTAGTAGCTGTAAATAAAAAATAAGCATCGAAATGTCGTAGATGCCTACAAAATCATAAATTATCTTTACATTAACATTATGCTACACTGTCACCATTTTACACGACCTGAATAAAAGTATTTACTCCTTATCTGTTACACTAATGCTAATAACAGACACATAATCAGAGATCTCCGTAAGCCCCGGCGACCGGCGAAAATCGCCGTCTAGTCGTCCTTGGCGCGCCGGCTACTCAGATCCAAATAAAAAAATATTTATTTTGGAAGATGGAAAAATTCACTGTGTAAACTTTTCACTTCAAGCGCGGTGATAAAAACAAATGCATTACCGTTTCCAAGTTGAAATAAAACTGTAGTTAAAATCAAAGTTTTGGCATGAAAATTGAAAATAGGTGAAGTTTGATACAACGTCTTGCCGCTTGTAATCGCGGCATTTTTCACGTGTGCACCGATCCGTGACAGCAGCACGGAAAAATTTTTTCATGAGAACAGAAACGTAATTGCAACAAATGAGAACCGAAATGAAGCGACTGGCAAAACAACAGACACTCTTCAACGCGTGGAATAAAAGGCCCAAAGAAGGCACAGAACAAGGTAGGTTGATTTTCCTTTGTAAATTTTATTTCTATTTATATCCGAATCCAAAGTACGCATAATTAAATTTTGTACTTTCAACACGTCGCCAACGCGATCAGCCCGACCGACACGGAATATTTTAGATTCAATAAACATACAAAAAATGTTCCTTTTGTTCATGTGCTTTCATTTCTTTGATCAACCCGTTCGGTAAGATCTGATCTTTGTGGGACTGTAGAACATTTTCAATTTTGCAAGGTGTTAAGTTTGAAAACGTCGCAGAAAACGTGACTGAAAAGCGTGGCTTGATGCACCCGCATTTCTTAAAAAAAAAAAAAAAAAAAAAACATTCTGCAAATTTGTAAGAAACAGATGAACGATCGATCCATCGATCGAAAAAAACGAACGAACAAAGCAACGACTGAATGAAACAACCCGAACAAAAAACCCTGAACATTTCTTGGCCGGCTTTGTTGCTAGAAATTCGTCAACGAAATGCATTACAAATTTGCAGGGCGGTTTTTGAAAATGACGTTTTTCATTTTTCGTTCTCGGCTTTCCCTGAAAACAAGTAAAGAAGTGACAAAATACAACTCAAAAAATTTAAACTTAAATTTAATTTACCCCTTAAAACTTACATTCTTTCAGTTCCTGAGATAATTTTCCCGCGGACTTAGGAACCCACGCACAGAATTCCAACGGAGAATCCCAATTAAAATTAAGATTACACAGAGATAATAGCTTAGAAAGAAACAAAAAATAGCCAGTTATTGAGTTAAGAACTGATGTTTATTTCATTCTATTGCAGAAAATATGGATGTGATATCGATGGAAGAAGAACCCCAGCTAGTAACTCAGGCATCAGCCTTCGCAAACAGTGTTCACAAGGCACTTACTGAGATGGACATGCTAGATGAGTCGTCTGATGTAGATTCAGACTTCGAGTTTGACGTTGATTTCTAGACATTTTAACACACTATCAGATCTTTAAACTATTTTTGAAGTATTACAGAAAAAATTGAACTTTGATGTTGGGTGCATCGCATTTCTGAAGTTTTTCTCAAAATGTAATATATGTGAGAAGGTGGATTAATAAAAGTTCTATCATCATGGCAGTCATCTTCCAAAATGCACTTTACGAGCTCCAAATTGCAAAATTTTTTCCAGCGGAAGGCCACCCGGACCCCCTATGGGAGGGATGTCCTCCCTCCCATACTCTCCCCACACGCGCCAAAGAAACAAATACTATTTTCTACAAGAAACATCCCTTTAACTACAGAAATGTTCTGGTACCATGGTGATTTTTTTAAACATAAAGCATTAACAGCAGTGTTTAGTGCAAGTTAGTGTTTAAACACATTAATAGAGTGGCTAGCACTGAAATTTTTGGTTGGTAAACAAAACGTCCATATGTTCACCATATGTAGTTATTTTTTGCACAATTTATAGCGTTGTTGTGAAATTACAATGTTGCTTTTGACAAAATGGCTAAAATTGTGAGCGTAATTTGTCACTCATGATAAAAATAATCAAAATGGTATACTCATAATGGTAATTATTAGAATTTGGATAAAACACACATGAAATGTCATTCCCTAATTTCACTCGTCACCATTTGATTACACATACAAATATACCTAGGAATATGAGAACTCAAAGGCAAATTAATATCATATCATATGGCTTAACTGACGAGTCCAAAATATCAACTTGTTTCCATAGTAACTAAAGTTACAAATGGTTTGTGTTTCCATTATCAAGCTTTTTGATTGCAAAAAAAAAAATCAAAAATCCACTTAAAAACAAAATCAAAACCAGCAATAGTTTACTCACAGACATTTCCCTCTGCCTTGCACTAGTTACATCTACAATCCTGGTCAAAACGTTTGGGACACTTTGTGTTTTAGGTGTGGAAAATGTAATTCAAGTTGACCCCCTCCCCCTGAACAGTGTTGGGTGTTACAAGTCAAAACACCTTTTACTTATCTTGCAAACATTAACGACCTCAACTTTGTTCAGGGGCCGGGCGGTGGGGGAAAAATCTTGTTAAGGCCATGTTGAAGAGTGTGTCATATCTAAACCACAGTTCTTCAAATATAATTTTTACCAGCTCATGGTTTCGTTTAACCCTTCAAGTCCTATAGAGTTCAATTTTCCCCTAACAATGTCAATACCTAATCCAAAAATATGGTTATGAGAATTAATAAAATGATCACTAGCTAGAAAATTATAAATATTTGATTTTTCAACAAATTCTCTCAACTAATTTTTTACGGAAATGTATAGAGATAGTCAAGAGATTTTGTACATTGTGTGTGGATACTGGGGAACAAAAGGTTAATGAGTGACCAAGGTAAGTAACTAAGCTACAAGTATGCAGTGTTGCTAAGGAGAGGCATTACTCCCAAAACTCTCCAAATACCAATCTGGAAGTACACTGCGAGACCCATCTGAAACCTCTGAAACAGTTACTTCCTCAAAAGGCCTCTTCCAGGAGAACAAATAGACAACACCAGGACCACTTTTTACAACTACTGTCTTCACCCACTCAAGAAATCTGTCCAGAAAGTTAAGACAGATGGAGGATTCCCACAGGCCCTCATCATCCCTCACTAATCGAGGGATGGCTAAGGTGTTGTATGTTTGAAGTTCCCTGACTTGGCCATGGTGATCTCTGAAACCGCAGATAATCTTTGGCACTCCAGCAAGGTATGATTGTGCCCACCACTTAATTAACTTGTAGCGTTTGAAGTTGTAGTGTTGGTTGTGGTGATGAGGCTGTATGGAGGTTTTAAGCTCTATGTAATTTGCTGGTGCATCACCTTCTGCCTACAGTATATTGTGATAAAAAAATGAAAACTGTTAACGTAAGTTCACATGAGTCTGTTTAAGATTGTAGATACATACAGACTTGTGTATTTATGGCCTTGATCTGCAAGTGAATGTGAATGGATAATTTTATAAACTGTCTCTTGCATCATTAAGTACTGTCGGTTTGTTAAAAGATAACTAGCAGCCATATATACTGGTATGCATTTACAAACTTAAACAGGCCCTTATACAGTCTTTGTAGAAAAATCTATAGAGAAATTAAGATTCCCTGTAGTATCTGATGCAACCACATCAAATGTGCCTTGTGGTTGAGCAGTCCTTTATCCCTTATAATTTTGATTGTTTTTTCCTTGATTTACTAAATTGACATTGAAAGCCCTTGGTCAGCACAAAACTGTAACCGATAGTAAATATTGTAGGCACTTTTCAACATATACCAGTGGCGCATCGAGGCCTTCAGATAAGGGGGGGCCCCGGTCATCCAGACCCTGAGAGAAAGGGCCGGCCCAGTCTCCCCCAAAAAATTTTCGGCCCTTCCGGCCTTAGTTTGGTCTAAAAAAAGGGAGGGGGGGGGGGGACTGGGTCCTTCCCCTGGATCCGCCACTGTATACTGTCATGATCACCTTGTCTTTGAAAGGAGCAAGGTTTCCTTAATAATTTCTTAAATGTCTCAGTACAAACTACAGTCGAAGATCTCCATGCGACCACTCGCGTTAGCAGCCAGCTGTAGTTATGACCACTTTCCTGAAACCCTGTTTGAACTTTAACTTGAACTTTGTAATGAAATTGCTCTTGTAAGCAACTGCCACTGTAAGTGACTGTGATCACTTTTGGGTTTATCCAACTGGACTTTTCCTTTGTTTTAAAGCTTTCATAAGTGACCACTTAATCAACACTTAAATGAAACTGCATACTACACTAACAGTTCATCGATAAGGATCTTGACAGTCCAGTATTTGTATTTGTGAAAGTTCAAGGTCATTTCCGTAGCAACTGCTTAGCCTGACTTGTTTTTTCTTTATGAATTATCAATGAGTTTCTGTAAAGCTCTCGTAAGCAACCAGCTCAAGTTATGACCACTTTTTCGAATTTCGTAGATGGCCACTTGCTAGAGCTTTGACAATGTACAAAAAACAAACCTTGGCACAGCAGTCCACCTCAGCACCAAACACTAAAGAGTGTTTACCCAGCCTGGTTCTGATCACTGTGATAAAAGCCTCGCTGTCATTACTGGCACAGCCTTCTGTCTTTGCTACCGCCCCATTCTTGCAATGACGATTCTTGTCTACAGGTGACGTAACGTAGCTTTCAAAGTTATAACCCCAGTAACACATCTCTTTGTGTTTTTCCTCCATATTTTCACGCTTCTCTCTGTTTTCTTCAGTCTCTATCTCACTAATGTAGATGGTTCCATTGTGTAGGGTTGCTGCCATCTCCCAGGTGTCTCTTGTCTCATATGGAGTGCACATGATCTTTGTCAAATGTCCTCGCCATGTTATGAAATCAGTGTGTAAGCTAGTAAACAACACTTATATCAACTTTTAAGATTATAGTAAGTTTCAACAAACTTCTCTACTTTCTAACAGGTATTTAATAGTCAGCAAAAAGCAAGTCTTTCCTGGCACTAAGAGATATTTCTACCAAGAAGATACATGAAAGCAATGTTTGTTTTGATCTTTTGAACTCTTAGCAGGGATTTCAATAGCCTGCGAGCAAGCTCTCCTATTTGGGTAAGTGAAGTGAGCCTCGCGAGAACGCGCGAGCGAGGGGGCTGAGGAAAGGAGAGCTTGCAACGATCTCTCATAAATTTTCATTTCCACCCCGGAAACCCTGGGACTCCGCAAAGCGTGAAAACTGTCACCGCAAACGTACCGCAGATTAGAAAAGTGACAACCGCCTGTCAAGTAAGTTAAGACAGCCGAGGACGCGTAGAATTATTTATTTATTTATTTATAAATCACTTTCGCAACAGCATCAAAGCAATGTTTTTTTTCCACGGGGACATCGAACTTCAACGTGTCCGCTCGGATAAGAACTCACTAATTTGATTCTCGTTTCGTTTACTTTTGAAAAGTCATCCCTACTGCAGTGTAGAAGACTACTCCCCATCGCAATCATCAACAAAAACATCATATATTTGTCCGTCTGGAACTGGAGAATAGCGTTTTCCTGCACTTGGTTCTCTTAAGTTTTACTCCAGTTGCTTCCAACTCTTTCTCTTTTCCTTCTTTACGGTCACGCTACACAGTCAAGTACATGTTTCTGAATTTTTCTACCCAGTAGAATTCAACCGGGCGAAGAAACCTATGTTGGAAAACAGCGCTTGAATCACTCTTCACTTTCACTCTCCCCGTTTTCAGAACTAAACAAGGTGCTTGACACAAACGAATACAACTCAGTGATGAAGGGTTTTCATTTTCCTTCCACAAGAACTACAAACTCGATCCGACTTATCCTCGGCTCACAATATTCTCTTTGAGAATTACAACAAATGAGCCCGTCTGCTTTGAGGGCTGAAACAAGTTCTCGGTACCAATCTGATCCCCCTGAGAACCAAATTTGACACACAGACGAAGCGGGTGCCAGCTTAGCCTGTTATCAATCAACTTTGATTTCCGGAACGTCATTTTTGAGCCAATGGTATTTCCCTTCATCTGGGCGAGGTACAAATGAAAATTTGTAAGGGATGGTTGCAACCTCTCCTTTCGCCGGCCCCTTGCTCACGCGTTCTTGCGAGTCTCGCTTCACTCTCCCAAATAGGAGAGCTTGCTCGCAGGCTAGGATTTCAATGTTGAAAAACCTGACAGGTTTACACCCAAAACGAGATTTTACTGGGTAGACTCTTGAAATTGCCTCTGTGATAAGACATTAAACATGCAGTTCATGTTCAAACATCACCTGTGTTGACATTAATATGTCAACCACTGCAGAGGCTTATTGACTGTTGAAAGAGAGCGATGTTTAATGTTTCTGAGTGGTTGGAGGTTTGCACTTTGAAGAATAAAATGATATTTAGAAACAGGAACTACTCCTGGACCAACCCCCACTCCCCTGCCACAAAAAAAGGTCTTTCACAAGGCCTTCCAAGGGGGATAGCCATGTAGCTATGTTGCACCATTGTAACACCTATGACCCCTCACCAATGGCTGCAAAAGTAGGAAACTATGAAAGAGGGTAGCAAAGGGGATCATGGCCCATTTCACATACAAATTTTGAAAAATTTCACATATCAAATGGATTATAAACCAATTTTCACAGAGTCACGAATCTCACCTGTTAATCAAAGGGGCTAAGAACTGAAACACAGCCATCATGGATCCTAATTCGCATTTTATTTGACTACTGCAGTTTCTACCCGCTTCTCCTCTCATTACAGTGTTGGTGGGCTGATCTTAAAGGGCGTTAACGATCAGTCATGGATGTGGAAACTCGTGTTTCCAGACATCTTGCGTTCAAATTGACAACAATCGAAGCCCCCGATGTGGTTTCTGTTTACCCGCTAGTGACTTAAGCCTGCGTGGCAGGCGCAGGTTAGTTTTTTGCTTAGTTTTACTACTTTCCTCCCCTCGAGTGTGCGCGTGTCCTCAGAATTTCTCCCTTCACCCTAACAAAACCAGGCTACAGCAACTGTTACCTTCGAGGCCTTTTATTAGGGCAATTCACTCACTTTAACGCAAAAACAAAGCAA
The DNA here is from genome assembly GCA_942486035.1 of Porites lobata. NCBI lineage: Eukaryota > Metazoa > Cnidaria > Anthozoa > Scleractinia > Poritidae > Porites > Porites lobata. Next base: position 1,013,935 of record CALNXK010000124.1, read on the forward strand.
CACAAGAATTGCCGAAGTGGACGAATTAATCCCAAAGGTCACTGGTCACACGGGGTCTTTTGGTAGTAATAATATAATAATAATAATAATATTTATTAACCAAGACAAAAACATAATGCAAAAAATGAAACCAAAGGCCCTGTTCAATCCCAAAAATGCCAAAAATAATTCACGAGTCCCGCACATCTTATAAGATAAATCATGCTTCAGATGCATAACTAGTTTCATGTATCACGTTCCTATTTTAGGAACTTTCACGCGTCACACACTAAATTTGGGCCTAATCACGACTCACGCATAAACCCTTTGCTACCCTCACGAAAGAGTAGCATCTACCCTTTCTCTTTGTTTGGCACATCCCCCTTCCTTGTCACAACAGATGCAACTTTTAGTTCCCTCTTCTAAAAAAAAAAACACCATTCCCAAAGCCTGCCTAAGTTAAGATTAGTTCATAACCAGGGGTTGCTGTTTTATGTAGGAAAAATACTTAGAATATATCTTAACTGAAGGGGGCTTCGTGAAAGGCCTCCATCTCTTATCTTTACTTAAATGATACCCAGTATACTCCTCTTACCTTGTGCTAGAGGGTGTCTCGCTTGGAAAACGTTTTGCAGAAGGACTCTGAATGACTTCAAACTTCTCCCGATGGCGGTTAGTCCACTGCAACAGATGTTTCAATCCCTCCTTTTCATCCTCGTTTCTTTTAACGAACTCTTTATACCCTGCACGCAGGTCGAAGTCTACACTGTGAGGAGGACTAAAAATCCTCAGTTGTCGTTTGTCATCGTGAAAGCCTCTGTTCTCGTCGAGAGAAAAGCACCCGACCTCGACTGGCTGACGATAGAAAGGGAGTTCTCCACGAAAGGCTTTGATTGGTGTTACAGTGAAGGTTTTCTTTGTTTTAGGGGTATCGGGTCGAGCTCTTTTTGAATGCAAATCTTCTGGTTGATCTACAGAACGCTTCATATTTCGCTCTTGTACTTAGCGTTACAATTTCCCTTTCAAGTCAGCCATTTTGAATCTCGATACGAAAAGGATCATGGTGAAAGTACCTTCAACACGGAAG